>JBBPBX010021586.1:22228-34994 GCA_038048925.1 Garcialebias charrua | reverse complement strand
ATCCCCAGGCTTTAAATGAACAAAGAAACTCAGGCCTAAATAAATTAATGCAGGAAGAAGTGGATTTTAAATATGTTTCATATTGTAAAGTTGGGAGGATAAAACAAACAAAAAAAAAATATTTAGTAACATGGAAAATAATGACAAAATGGGAACGCTTATTTTTCTAAGCTGGATGAAAGCCATATGAGGGGAATAAAGAGAGATAAAAGTGTCATATTCAGACAAGATCAAAAGATGTAATATTTGGGCTGGGTATGTGAGTGGAAAATGATGTTGGATAGTTTGAGTGGGAGTGAAGATCAACTGACCAGCAGGTTACACTACAAAAGAACTCAGCAGAGTGGGGATTTTTGCTGATCTGAGCTGCAAAATACAAAGGAGTGGCTGCGGCTGCAGATAGCAGAGAATAATCCAAAGCAAGTGGAAATACTCAACAATACAACTCAAAGAATATATGTGAGTTGGATGTGAGAGATCAACAAAGATCTCATCATTCTGCATGTCTGGATGCAAAGATACTCACATGTGGCTTGTTTTAAATCATCCCCCAGCTGAGCTTGAATGAAATGTTCACTGTATTTAGGCAAAACTAGAGCCAGGCTGCAGAAAAGATGACAGTTACACACTGAGTGCATGCTTTTGTAAGTGTTTAATAAACAAAAACTTGACTAAACAGCAACAATAGGTTGTAGAGAACAATTTGCATACTAAGCAAAAAGAGAGAGAGAGTGAAAGGATAATTCCATTGTTTAACTAAAGCTATAGCCTACAGTAGTTTGTATCAGAATATGTCATTTAAGCATTCAGTGAATTAACAAGATAAAATACATCTCACCTGTAATCTGTTCCATTGACTGGTGCCCATGTGTAGGTCCTGACTCCTCTGTCTATGTATCTCTGGCAAAAATCAAGCACAGATTGATGCTATTTATTTTATATTGCTTAAATAACAATCAGAAGAAAAAAAAATGTCCAAATAAGAAAACACAACTTTTCAACAGTGCATTGTTTTATTTTATTAATATTTCTTTAAATGTCTCTATCGCGTGGACATCGGGGGCAGTTCCCTTGGATTGGCAGACTGGGGTGGTGGTTCCCCTATTTAAAAAGGGGGACCGTAGGGTGTGTTCCAACTATAGGGGGATCACACTCTTAAGCCTCCCTGGTAAGGTCTATTCAGGGGTTCTGGAGAGGAGGGTCCGTCGGATAGTCGAACCTCGGATTCAGGAGGAGCAGTGTGGTTTTCGTCCTGGTCGTGGAACACTGGACCAGCTCTACACCCTCAGCAGGGTCCTGGAGGGTGCGTGGGAGTTTGCCCAACCAGTTTACATGTGTTTTGTGGACTTGGAGAAGGCATTCGACCGCGTCCCTCGGGGGGTTCTGTGGGGGGTACTCCGGGAGTATGGGGTACCAGGCCCTTTGATAAGGGCTGTTAGGTCCCTGTACGACCGGTGTCAGAGCTTGGTCCGCATTGCCGGCAGTAAGTCAGGCTCGTTTCCGGTGAGAGTTGGACTCCGCCAAGGTTGCCCTTTGTCACCGATTCTGTTCATAACTTTTATGGACAGAATTTCTAGGCGCAGCCAAGGTGTTGAGAGGATCCGTTTTGGTGACCTTAGAATCGCTTCTCTGTTTTTTGCAGATGATGTGGTCCTACTGGCTTCATCAGTTCGTGATTTACAACTTTCACTGGAGCGGTTTGCAGCCGAGTGTGATGCGGCCGGGATGAGGATCAGTTCCTCCAAATCCGAGGCCATGGTCTTGAGCCGGAAAAGGGTAGCATGCCCTCTCCGGGTCGGGGAGGAGGTCCTGCCCCAAGTGGAGGAGTTTAAGTATCTCGGGATCTTGTTCACGAATGAGGGAAAACTGGAGCGTGAGATCGATAGGCGGATAGGTGCAGCGTCCGCAGTGAAGCGGGCGCTGTACCGGTCTGTCGTGGTGAAGAGAGAGCTGAGTCAAAAGGCAAAGCTCTCAATTTACCGATCGATCTACGTTCCCACCCTCATCTATGGTCATGAGCTTTGGGTTATGACCGAAAGAACAAGATCTCGGATACAAGCGGCTGAAATGAGTTTTCTCCGCAGGGTGGCTGGACTCTCCCTTAGAGATAGGGTGAGAAGCTCAGTCATCCGGGAGGGACTCGGAGTAGAGCCGCTGCTTCTCCACATCGAGAGGAGCCAGTTGAGGTGGCTCGGGCATCTGGTTAGGATGCCTCCTGGACGCCTCCCTGGTGAGGTGTTCCGGGCACGTCCCACCGGGAGGAGACCCAGAGGAAGACCCAGGACGCGCTGGAGGGACTATGTTTCTCGGCTGGCCTGGGAACGCCTTGGGATTCCCCCGGAGGAACTGCTCCAAGTGGCTGGGGAGAGGGAAGTCTGGGCCTCCCTACTTAGGCTGCTACCCCCGCGACCCGACCCCGGATAAGCGGAAGAAGATGGATGGATGGATGGATGGATGGATAAATGTCTCTATTTACTTAAGAGTTTGTTCAAATTATCTAGCCCCTTTTTCAGGGCAAATCAAATAACATCAAAAGTTCAGACACAAAGCTTAAATAAAGAACTGCAAAACTTCGTATAACTTTGGGTGATCATTTAAAAAAAAAAAAAGACCAATTGCTGTTTTATTTTTGTATTTAAAAAAATCAAGTGTAGTTCAGGTTACTGTGGCAAATTAACAAAGCTGAAAAAATGTATATATAAATAAATAGAATAAGCTACAGTAGAAACAGTATCTCTTCCTGAAAAGTCTTGCTTGGCTTTGGCTAGCTTTCATTTCATATCACTTCAGTTGAAATTAAAATATTTAGAAAACATTTTCTTAGACTCAAAGCTATGCTAGGAGAAATAAGGACTAATTAGCACTTTCATTTTGTAAGAAAATTACAATCTTCTGAAGAATCATTAAAATTATTTACTCTTAATTTTTAGGACAATATATTAATACATTTCTAATTAAATGACAATAAGTGTTCAATACCTATAAGATACATTTGCCCTGCACTACAGTATTTTCATAGAAATAATGGTACCGGTAACTGGCAGCACTTAGCCTCACTGTTTCCTTCAGTTCAGATTTGATTAAATATACAGTTAGAAAAAGCTGAAAGTTATGCACCATAACTCATGTTCCCTGAATGAAGGGAACGAGGTGCAACATATCACTATGGGAAATTGCGCCCGCACAGTTTTACCTGAAGGAATACAATCACACCTTTACAGCAGGGGCATCAGCGTTGCGCCAGAGGCCACGCCGCTCTGAGTACTTAAGCCGCTGACGCCCATCCATCAATCTCCAGAATGCACTTCACCGAGCTATCAGCATTGAAAGGGCCAGGTATGTTGCACCTCGTTCCCTTCCTTCAGGGAACATGAGTTATGGTGCAAAACTTTCAGTTCCCTTATCAGTCTTGTCACTCAGTGCAACATATCACTATGGGAACCAGCGGCGGCTCGCCACTAGAGGGCGCCAGGGCGCCGCCCTGCCTCCCTTCTGGAACCTCTGCAGCTGTTCCACCATTTGAAGACTTAATTTTTTTTATAAAAATAAAATAATAAAATAAAAATATTTCAAAATATATGCACATATGTTTTTAGTTGTGTAGGATAAATATTTTATGAGTAATGATGAGTTATATTGTTTGTTTCAAAAAACGTTTTCTGATTGTGACGTACTTCCGGTTTTCTCTAGGCGCCGGCAGCTAAAGCATTGACTCTCATTATCAGTTGCACATGCGCAGTTATGTTCCATCTTTACAAAACTATTGGAGTGTTCAGGGCGCAGTTTTCGCCGCCCTAGTGCCTGGACTCGTCTAACGTGAACGCTGCGTTTCGGCAGCGTGTTTCCTGTCTTTTATTTATTTATTTATTTCTGGGATTACAGTACAGAGATGGGAAGTGACTGAAGCAGGCTTGCTCAGGTATGTTTTAACTAATTTAAAGCCCTTTATTTAATATCTCTTTGCATTTCTGACTGATATGCCTCTCAGATATTAGATGGCTCTGTGAAAAAGCCTTCAGCTGACTGCAAATGGGAAGTGATGAGTTTGTTTTTTTCTTTGTTTTTTTGTTAGCATGCTAGCGCTAGCCACCTGGTTATTGACTCTGAAGGCTACATTTATTTAAATTTGCCAGTGGTGGAGAAAGTACTAAAACACTGTACTTAAGTAAAAGTACAAATAAACAGACAAAAATGTACTCTAGTAAAAGTAGAATATTAATGTTTTTACTTAAGTAGAAGTAAATAAGTACTTGATTTTAAAAATACTTAAAAGTATTAAAGTAAAAGTTCTTGCTGAATGTATTACCTAATCCAATGATCTACAATATCATAAGTTTGCATACTGTATGTCTATTTTCTATAATACATTAATAGTGTTGAGTCATTTTAATGAACAATGCTGCAGATAATCTCTACTTAAGTAAAGTACAGATACATGAAAAATGTACTTAAGTACAGTAACAAAGTATTTGTACTTAGTTACATCCCACCACTGAAATTTGCTTATAAAAATTATCAAATATTAATAATTGTATATACTAAATAAATGTCACTGGTGGTGTTATACTATTTCTTAACTCTGTATTGATCTGGAGAATGAAACCAAAGCCCTTTGCAAGTAACTAGCTCCTATTAACATTGAATTATTAAGTATTTATACAGATAAAAATGTGCCATGGAAGTACCCTGATGCATGCTCAATAATGCTCATGTTAAATAATGACGGTCAGTGTTATGACAGCCTGCAAACTCTCTTGTTCTACAGATAAAAAGCACAAATATAACTGTTATCCCTGTGTTTAGTGGGCTGGGCACCACAAGGTTAATAATAAAATAATCATATGTCTAATACTTATGTACTTATGTACTCTAATACTTAATACTAAGTCAGTCTTATTTATCGTATCACATTATATTATAACATTCATATATAATATCAAGTTGTTTTGTTTACTAGGTTGTTGAAATAACATAATCACAGTAAAATAGATCATTTTTCTTCCCCATAAATCAGTTATTTAAAATCTAATCTGGAATCATTCCTCCTTGTTAGACTTCAGTTGACCTGTTTAAGTTGGGCCCAAATTTGTTATTATCTTTTGATTTATTTTTCATTGAAATTTAATTATTTGTTAGTTTATTTTTGGAACTATTAAATTGAATTATTTGGTGGATTTTTGAACACCATTGTCCTTATTTAAGTCTGGACCCTCACAATTCTATTTATATTATGAACTTGTATTACTAAAATACACTGATGCCTCAAACAAGGTGAAGATGAACCATGTTTTATTAATGATAGTTTTATACAAATGGATACACCTGATATTTACAAATAAAAACATGAAAAAACTTACTTTACAGTATACAAACATAATTATGCATGCTAAAAATTTAACAGTTTATGGCGCCCCCCCCATAAAAAAAAAATCACCAGCCGCCACTGATGGGAACGTAATTCATTCACGCCCTTGAAATGCTCAGTAAAATGCATCCTAGTGTGAACTTCCACCTTATTCAATAGGCATCTCAAGGTCGCTTTCTACTGTGTGGTAGAAAGGACAGCCTGAGTGACATCACACGCAGTAACATCCAAACTGTAATGCTTTGCAAACGTGTTCATTGAACTCCAGTTCGCAGCAGCACAAATGTCTGCAACTGGTACACCCTTGAACAGTGACCATGAGGTTGCCCCGAGTAGAGTGGGCACGCACTCCAGAGGGTACTTGTTAACCTTTGCTACTGTACGCCCTTTTAATGGCCTCAGTCACCCAGTGTGAGAGGCGCTGTTTTGATAGGGCCTTACCCGTAGCTGGTGCAGCAAAGCACACAAACAGATGATTTGTTTTTCTCCATTCGGCTGTTCTTTGCATGTAAGTGCTTAAAGCTCTCACGGGGCAGAGAGCCTTCTGCCTTTCCTGTTCCTGAGTAAGGATAGGAGCAGGTGGAAAAGAAGAGAGTTCAAAGTCCAGACTTCTGGGGATTAAAGTCAAAACTTTGGGAATATATGCAGGATTAGGCCTTAGGGTGACCTTTGACCCGTAAGAGGCGAACCTGGTGCACATTGGATGTACGGACAAAGCGTGAAGGTCACCCACACGTTTTGCCGAGCAAAGAGCCAGGAGAAGAGCGGTCTTGTAAGATAATAAGTCTATCTTAATGCCGCTCAATTGTTCGAATGGGGGATCACAGAGAGCCCCCAAGACCATGCTAAGATCCAAGGGTCAAAATCCTGCTGAGGGGCCTCCTCCTTAGCACACCTTTCATAAATCTTATTATGAGCGGATACACATCAGGTGTCCTGCTTCCCCAGCCTTCGTGACAAGCTGAAATTGCAGATAGGAACACCTTAATCGTTGAGAAAGAGCGACCTTTCTCCAGCAAGCCCTGAAGAAAGTTGAGGAGCTGAGCCAGGTCACATGAATAAAAAATAATATTTCTTTCTCTGTACCAAGCTTCAAAAACATGCCATTTCCGTGCATAGAGAGACTATGTTGACACATGTAGAGATACAGCACTCTCATGTCCGTATGGGATGTGGGCCTCTCCACATCTCTCTGAAACTCTCAGTGTTACACCTTCTTGAAGCTCTCAAGGAGACAAGTGGACACTATTTTTGTTACAATTATTTTGAATTAATGGACACCAATTAATCAGATTGAACTTTCTTTTTAATGTGTGTTAATTCAGAATTGATCAACAGTATACTTTTGTCATTTAATGATGATCTGTTACTTGCATGAGTTTGACCTTCGGCTGGTTTATTCTACATTACTGTGTGTTCTGAATCTGGGACATGAGCCATAGTAAAAGCTGTTCACTTCCTTCTCTGTTTTGTCTTCAAGCTAGACACAACTCTCACAGGCCAGTCCATCTGGCCGCTTATGTAAACAGTTTTCCTGTTGTCCTTCAGAGACCTTCTGCCTATGGGATGAAAAATCCATCCATTATTTTGTTAAACCAACCAATAAGCCATTCAGGAGGTGGGCAGACTCCACCCTACATATAAAGTCTTACTTCCGTTTTTGACTTTGGTGTCGAAGGAGAAAAGTTTCTAACAACTGGTTTTCTCCTCTGGAAAAAGCTGGAAACGTTCTGGTCATTGTGTCAATTAGACCCACGTCTCAGCTGGAGTCACAGTAAAGCCTACTGTGTCCCAAAACACTCATTTCTGAAAGAATTTGTTTTCTGAAGTTTTATTTTGAAAATCAGTCAGTGCGCTTGACCTTTGTTTCCTGCCGAGGGAGGCGAGTTTCCTCGTATCGTGAATCAGCCACACACGCTGAAGTTTCAACTGGACGGCCGTTGGACAAACCCATCCACGTGTGTGTCCAGATACTTCTCCACTCTTATCTCCAAGAGACGAACCGTCAACAGGTAACGAGTCGTGGATGTGGGCTGAACGTGCGGGAGCCCAGCTTTAACTCGTGTGGGGAAAAAGTGCCACCCTGTCTGCTCAAAATAATTAACTTCCTTTAAACTTAGCTTTCATTTCTCACTTCTTCCTCTTATTTCTTATTTTTCTTAAGCCATTAATCTGTCAAGTAAATGTGCCAACAGAAAAGTTCCTAACTGTCTGTTTGATTTTAATTTGAATTCTTGTCAACGTAGTTTAGTAGATCAGAGCTAATATCGATACAAATGTTTAATGTACTTTTATGATTATTTCAATAAAAGGTCTATTTTCTGGTAGACCAACATAAATTGAAGTCTCTCGTGAAATTACATTTCTGGCTAATCACTTTAAAGCAATTTAATACTGGAAAAAGGGTGAACTCGCAAATGAATTTGGGTCAGATCAAGTCTGCTCCATCTTCTCTAAAATATAGGTAAGTCAGTAAACTGACCAATAAGTCCTATATTATTACAATAATGGTGGCCCAGTAAGTGTTTAAATATCTTACCGCCCAAAATTATTATACACAGCACTTGCATTTTGAATGGTTTTTACCACATTCTCTGGCAGGCCTGAGGCCATCAGTCTGTTCTTCTCTACCAACAAGCTAAAATTAGTCGTAGTTCTCAGCCTAATTGGCGAAACTGTTCCTTCTGGTGACATAGACGGTCCTTGGAGAGGAGCAGGTGGTGGGACCAGCTCTCCCTCAGAGACCCTGATTTCAGTGGTCCTTTGAAGGTCGACCAAGTTAGGAAGAGAACCTTCCCACAGACGTACCTCCATACCATTCTGACCAAGAGTGTTTGGAAGCAGAGACAATCTGCTGTCATTATTAGATAAAGGCTGAACAGAGTGTCTACTTTTCCTCCTTTTGTTGGGGGTCATCGGTCGGGGGGGATGCACGTTTTGTAAACGAGCAGATCTCCTGACTCCAGCCCGTTCCCTGTTTGGGTCAGTACAGTGAGCGCAGTTACACGCTGCAGAATCACTGTTTAAGCATGACGCGTCGCCCATTGAAAACAATGGGACAACTTCAGCATTAGAATGAATGTGTGACACTGGTGTTGGCTTGCGGGCTTCTGTCGCGCCCCCCCCCCCGTCACTTACTGGCATTCGATGAATGAGTGGCCATGAAGGTGGGTCATCAGATTCTGTCGGCGCGCACCCCTAGAGTGCAGACGTGTCACAGGTTTGGTTGATTTGTGTATTCCCGGCTCCGTGGTTTAGAACGGAGCGGGGGATGGAACACGTGACACTGCTCACCTGCCTCTGTGAGGAGACACGGGCCTGTTCGCAGGCGCCTCTGTGCTTGTCTGTTGCAGACATAGCAGAGGTGCCCTGCTGGGGTTTATCAATTAGGCTAACACCCCGTGAGCCGTGAGGGAGGGGGGGAAGATGGCCCCCGCCCTTTATGTCGGCTGGGAGAACAGAGGGGACTGTTCTGCTGATGTTACTGTGTTTGTTGTTGTTTTTTTGTTGTTTTTTTGAGTCAAGAAAACAGAGTCTGTTTTTTTTACTTTATTTGTGCTTATGTGTAATGACATATTTGGCTTTATGTCACTCACAGCAGAAAGAACATGATTTGTGTCTAAAACAGAATCACCAGCTTTTTGTACCGTGCTACAAACAAAGTCTGGACGTGAAAAGATCATTTCCCGTACCGCGTTGGCCGGTGATCGTGTAAAGTTATGAAGCGGACCTGGTTTATCAGGCACGCTTCTGTTTGGTGTCCCGGTTTGCCGAGGAGGTTCTGTACCAGTCCGCCTGGCGGGGAACAAATCTGTTCTTACTCCAGGCGTGTTCAGTCCGAGGTGGAGCCGGTGCTCGACCTCGTACGCCTGCCGCTTTTGCGGTGGGGCACGTGTGGCTGAGTGGTGTCGAGGCTGCGGTGCTCTGCTCCCAGCTGATTCCCTGGGGGGGGTTCTCCTGGGGATGCCCACCCGGAGAGCTTCAGCCTGTTTGCGCCTCTGGTCCAGCCTGGTCTGAATTCGACCGAGCGCTTTTCCAAAAAGCCCCATCGGTTCTATTGGATGGTGGAGAAAAGAAATTTTCTGTCCCTCCGGGAGGTCAGTCAGGGTCATCCACAGATGGCGTATTGCGATGACCACTTCTGCCATTCCCTTGCCCTGAGCAACAGCTTCTGTCCCTATCATGTGGAGCACAAAGTCTGTTGCCCTGCGGGCTTCATCCAGCAGCTCGGCGGCAGCCTGCTTGTCTGTCGTTACCTGGAGCTCCTGTAGTTTTTCAGCCAGGTAGGCTTGTATAATTGCAGACGCGTTCATCGCACGCACTACGAGGCCCTGAGCCTTGTAGCACTTCTCGAGCAGAGAGGCCGAGGCTCGACAGGCTTTGCTAGGGAGAGTTGGTTTTGTCCCGGATGACTTAGGAGCCAGATGAGACACCAACGTGTCCTCAAATTGAGGCACGTTGGCTATTCCCACCTCATCCATCCCGTCCACGTCGAGAAACTGTGAGAGCAGTAACAGCATGGGCGCCCTGCGTTGAGACCAAGTGCGAGTCAGTTCTGTGAGGAAGTCTGGGATGACGGGCATCCTTTGCCTCGTGGCGGCCTGCTGCTTTGAATAAAAATAATTTCCTGCCAACCTCGTGACTTGTTGACGAGGTGGAGGCTCCGGCCATGGAATTTGCAGTGTGTCCGCTGCTCTGTGACAAAAGTCGAACAGAGCAGGGATGGAAAAGTCCGTCTTAGGGAGCACAGGTACCAGGGTGCGGGAGAGGTCTTCTACCTGTTCCCCGTACCCGACATCGGCCTCGTCCGCAGAAAATTCACCTGAGGCTGAAATCGAGATCTCGTCCTTGTTCATCATGCCTCGAGTGTCAAAGTCGACAGTTAAGTCCACCATGGGGGGTAGCACATCTGGGCTGTCGCACCATTTGACTCGGGTGCTGTCATCCAAAGCCATGCTCTCGAGCTCCGGCGTGGGAGTCAGAGGCTCAGTGGTGTCCGGGTCAGCCGGCCCCACCGCAGCCCCCATAGCCTTGGTGACGAAGTCCGCCCGGTGCCTCCTCACCGCTTCCAGCATCTGGCTGCAGTGTGGACAAAAGTCGGGTGCATCCAGCGCCATGTTCGCGTGCAGTATACCCAAGCAGACGGGACAGGCCTCATGGGTGTGCGTCGCTGAGAGGGAAAAACTGCATCCGCTGGGGCAGGCGGACGAGGTCAGACTCGCCGCTCTGCTGGTCATTTTTGGAAGTCTTGTCTTACACTTTCCTTTCTCCGGAGGCATGTCCGAGATAAGGCGAGCGAGTCCTTCCAAGATCCTTTTTCTTCTGATTTGAGACGTCTCATCCGTCGCGTCGCTTTTGCTGGCTAGCCTTGCAACGAGTTAGCAGAGGTAGCGGTGTGACGCAGTTTGCGCCATCGAGCGAAGCCGTCTGCGGAAAGAGGAGAAGAAAAAACTTTGAGGTTAAGGAAAAATGTGCCGGACTAGCTTTCGCTAGCCCAGCAGTACGCAGGAATAATTCTCTGTACGCTCTGTGTAGGGAGCAAGCTCACCTCTGGTCGAACGATGAAGCAACAGAGAAGTCCCGCGAAGAGAGAGAGTTCAGGTTTAAGCGAGGTGAAGGGCAATAAGAGCTCGATGGATGGGCCGCCCCTGCCGTAAAGGTGTGATTGAATTCCTTCAGGTAAAACTGCGCGGGCGCAATTTCCCATAGTGATATGTTGCACCGAGTGACAAGACTGATAAGGGAACCTCAGTTTCTTTACTTTCCATAAACTCAAAGTAATAATCAAAAATTTTTACCTCATCCTGGGTTTTCACTAAAGTGTCGATGGTTTGTTCTCCCGTCTCCCCATCAATCATATTTTTCCTAATCTGCATAAAGAAATAGAGACACAGAGTGTATTGTTACCATTGCTGACTCTGGTGTAGTATTGACTCATTTGTTATTGTGCCCCATTAATTGAAGGTGATATGAAACATTTGATATACAAATCTCCATCAGTATGTTTTTTTGATTTGTTTATCTGATACTCTACCCCCACTTTTATGTCATTCTCCAGCTCAGCATCAAGGAAATCCAGGGTAACGGGCTCCTGAAATTTAGGATTCTGGGGAAGGAACAATTTTTAAATCTTGAATAAGGCAGTTTTAGAAAGCCACATAAACAAACAAATAAAATTGGTGTGAGAGAAATGTAGATTTGTTTTTTATTTTATTCTTGCTCATTCAGAGTAAATCTTCTTCCTTTCTATCACTTAATTTAAAGTTAGTTGAATTTGATGCATAAAGCAATGTTTCATTTAAAAACAGAGAATTGTTCATATTGTAAGTCTAGCAAATTGAAAATTAAAAATAAATTCCTTTTATTCAACTAAACTATAGTACATCTAATGCATAAGTCAAATTTTAGAAATTGTTGGGTCACAAAATTTTAATTTTATTTTAGCTGTTTAGTCCAACCAAGGACTGGGTTTGCAAATTAGCCTGTGGCTAGAAAACCTTTGTACAAGACAACGGTTGCTTCGTTTTTAACATGTAACATTGTTTATTGTGCCGTCCTTGATCAAATAAACTTGAATGAATGAAAAAGCAGCCCGTCACTGGTACAAGTACAATTAAAACCTACACCCATCTACCCATTTATTATCTTAACTCCTGGAGATGCGAGGTGAAGGTCGCACAGACAGGAGGGCTCCACCAGACGTTCCCAGTTCACCCTCACTATACGTTTGGGTTTACCAGGTCTGTCCGGCAGTCTCCCCCACCACTGGATACAACTCACCACCAGGTGGTGATCAGTTGACAGCTCTTCCCTTCTCTTCACCAGAGTGTCCAATACAAAGGACAGCAGGTCTGAATACATCCATCCATCCATCCATCCATTATCTTTTCCCGCTTCTTCCATTTTGGGTCACGGGAGTTGCAGGTGCTCATGTCCAGCAATCACTGTGCGAGGGGCGGGGTACACCTTGGACGTGTCGCATGCCCATCACAGGGTCACATAGAGACAAACAACCATTCACACTCACTCACACCTAGGGACAATTTAGAGTCTCCAATCAGCCTATCATGCATGTTTTTGGACTATGGGAGGAAACTGGAGTACATGGAGAAAACCTATGCATGCACAGAGAGAAAATGCAAACTCCACCCAGAAAGGCCCCTGGACCGAGATTTGAACCAGAGACCTGCTTGCTGAGAGGCAGCAGCTCTACCAGTTGCGCCACCGTGCTGCCAGGTCCAAAGACACAATTACAAAATATATAATAAACCTTTGACCTAAGGTGTCCTGGTACCAAGAACCTCTCTGTGCTCAAATATAATGTTCATTATGAACAACCAATGCCTAGCACAGAAATCCAATCAATGAACATAATTCAGGTTCAGATTAGGGAGGCCATTC
>JBBPBX010021586.1:9007-22154 GCA_038048925.1 Garcialebias charrua | reverse complement strand
CCCCCCAATAACTCCAGCATTGCCCACATGGGCAATGCTATCATCATTATACTAATTAAAACTTTAAACACTCACCTGGTCTTAAGAATACTTAAAAACTAAAATTTATATAAGACAAGAAAGTTCCTGCTCGATAAAATGTATATACATTTTGTATAATTTGTTAGTAAGTATTTCAGAACGATCAGTTACCTTTATGACAAGGGGCATTTTACCAAATTTTAAGATCTCAAAATAGCATGTCTCCTTTGTGTGATTTAATATACTACTCTTTGAGGAAGCCAAAGATTTGAGTGGAAAAGCCCCTAAGGCAGGATTTATAAGTTTCAGGTGTAAGTCAATTTATTCCCATGTTAACAGCACATTTATTTTATTTATTTGTGACCAAGGGTTTTGTATTCTATTCAGAAGCAGTGACAATAATTTCCCCTTACACTTAAACCTAATCAAATCCAGGACAGAAAAAGCAAAGGGTGGAACTATTTTGACACCACATTTGACACCACCCACAGCTGAATACGATTTGATACAAAGTGACACTGAACTCTATGAACGTCCTCTCTTAAAAACTCTATATGTCTGAGTTGCTTTATGGTGGTATAAAATAGTAGCAGGAATCTGGACCTTCTCTATAAAAGAAGAGGACATGGAATCTGATCCAGCCTGCCCTCCACAGCATTTTTAACTCAAAATGTGCTAAAAGTACTTTGTTAAAGAGGTATATTTTTAGTATTATCAAAATAAATATGCCCTTTGTCTTAAAAATGTCTTTAATGGTGCAAAAGGTGAAGTCCTTGCTATAGGATAACTCAAGTTTTAGACATAAAAATGTGAGGAGCAAAGTTATAGGCAGACAAGAAGAGCAATCAAAAAATAATGATGTTCTGTGAAATGCAGAAATGAAGTCTCTTACATGTCATGTGAGTAAAATAAAATGGAGCAGCAAAAGGAGGATGATGAAGATGAAGCATCTCAGCATGAAAATGAGAAAACGAAGAATAAAAGATCAAGAGGTTCACGGTTGGCTGACACAAAACCAAACATCATTTGTACCATGCTAAGGAATTTTAAAAATAAAAAAAGGGGGACATTGAGAGGTTAAAAGGAAAAAAATAATTAGTGGAAAAACAAAAGAACATCAGAGAAATTGCTGTACGTTATGTCAGCAATGAGCTGAGGTGGAGGTGTGAGATGAAACTAAAAACCTGAAGCAAGACAGAAAGTTTGGAAGTAATATTTCACATTTGGATGTTAAACAGTGCTCAAGGTCACTCTCAGTTTCCCTCATTATGGAATCTGGCTGATTCAGTGAGAATGTGTCCTAAGGCTGATGAGAAAACAGTTTGCTGCATTGCAACAATAAAGTGAGATCATTCCGATGGTGCCTAGTTACAGCATCAGGTCACTCTAAGGTCATATTACTCTGTAGAATAATTTGATATGCACTCCTGAAGGTCATTATATAACATCATTGACATAAACAAAAAAGAATTTCAAAATAATATTATTAATATGTATGGTCTCAAACTATGAGTGTTGCAAGGAATGTGAAATGTGAAAATGTATGGGAGGATGTGAAAAACTGGAAGAAAATAAAGTTTTTCCTTTAGAAACCAACTAAAACTGATGATTAAAAGACAGTGTTCTTTATTCCATGTAAAACATGGAATATATTTGATTTATTGCCTATGGCAAAAGTGCAATATCCCACCAGATGACTAAGACCACTAAGAATCACTGCATCATACCCATATTCTGCACAATTTTAGGAGGGTCAATCTAAATATGGATGCAGAAGCATTAGTTTAATTAGAAAAATCAGGAAGCACTCTACATTAAACTACTTACAAATGTAACTAAATAAAAACATGAACCAGCAATATCACTTCAGTTTTAGGTACAGTACGTCAGACATGACATCAAATTATTGTCTCCTGATAGAAATGATAGTTGGCTGATGCAACTACAACTACAGCTAAAGGGCTATTAAACAGAAACATCTAAAACACGACAGTACAGCTACACCTGTTAATACTACATCTATGTCGTCTCACCTCATGAAAAGTGACAGCATACTTATTATTGAGCTTTAGTTTTCTGCTATGTATCCTTTTCTAAGAAAAGTGTGAAACAAATATGTACAGAGATAAATGTTGGTGTTAACTGTGTTATCGTTAAGAAAAGTAGAGCTAGACACATGCACATCTTAACCCTCCTGTTATGTTTGTTTCTGAGGTACAGCAATAATGTTCGTGGGTCAATTTGACCCGGGGAGTGTTTAATCATGTAATAGTGTCAGAAACCCAAAAAATCCTCCAAAACCTTTTTGTATCTGATTATTAACTCCAATACTAACCATGTCAGTCAATATTTGTGCAATGATGTTTTTTTTATTTCTCATAAATAAAGGATAATGACGACTAACTCATTTGGACATAAACAATGTGATTTACATTTTTTATGTTTGCTGAAAAAACCTACACACAAAAAAACAATAATTATCCTTGAAATTGATTTTTGTAAAAAAAATTATGTTACATTTTATTTTATTTTTTTCAAAGGGTGATCTTTATAATTGAACTTGAAACACATTTACTGTTCTGGGTCAAATTGACCCGCTCATTAAAATCAAGACAAATGAGTCATGAAGATTTGTGTGGGTGGAGTTTTCCCACGGGAACAGAAAAGGTTCCCGTCAAAAGTTGTATAAACACCTGCTTTCTCACAGTTTCCTTGTGAAGTAAAGAGAATAGTGAGAAAGTGGGTTTATGTGCATGCATGTGTGCATGTGTGTGTGTATGTGTGTGTGTGCGTGTGTGTGTGTGTGTGTGCGTGCGTGTGTGTGTGTGTGTGTGTGTGTGTGTGTGTGTGTGTGTGCGTGTGTGTGTGTGTGCGTGTGTGTGTGTGTGTGTGCGTGTGTGTGTGTGTGTGTGTGTGCGTGTGTGTGTGTGCGTGTGTGTGTGTGTGCGTGTGTGTGTGTGCGCGTGCGTGTGTGTGTGCGTGCGTGCGTGCGTGTGTGTGTGTGCGCGCGCGCGTGTGTGTGTGTGTGTGTAGTGAAATATGTCTCATAGTTTCAAGGAAACAAATAGAATTGGAAATGTTTTTCCCCTTTTTACCATTCATTTTGACTGCCGGGTCAAATTGACCCGAACAGTATCGATGTAACAAGTAGACGCAGAGAGTGGTACAAATGTGTAAAGTGAATCATTTTCAATTTATATGTTGATTGGAACTATTAAGACAAATAGAAAAAGTTTCATGCAGAAAAAATATTTTTAACTATTTTTAAAAAAAATGTAAACTTTAAAACGGGTCAATTTGACCCGTAACATAACAGGAGGGTTAAACTAGATTAAATCATTTCTGGTTGAACACAAAGGTGGTGCGCGTGTAATAAAAGGACAAAAACAAGCCTTTAAAATAGAAAGAACTGGATAAATAATGGTTAGATCTTATCAGTAAAGCCTAAGGCCTTTAAACATAGTGCTTGTCAAGGTGTCAGAATAAACTTTACACCTCTTCAGCCTTATTTTCTTCCTCATTACAATTTAAAAGCCAGTCTCGATCCCTGATTATAAAAGTCACTTCTTTTTTTATGTTGTTTTCCAGTGCATAGAGTTGAGAGTATTCACTAATGGGAACTGACAGCATATAAATCACCACATCAATAAAAGCATTAAAGTAAGGAAAAAAACTGTATAATTTGCTCCATAACTGTCAAGAAGTGTGTGTGGTCTGCAGTGTCAGATAAGTGAAGGGGCCGTTCTGAAGCTCAGGGTAACACATGGCCCCGTGAAGCCTGTCAGTGCCAGCTCGCCTCAGGCTGAAGTAGGTGAGCTGCAGTGGGATTTACTGAAGAAGGCTGGAACCTCTTGTAGGGTCATGGCTAATTTTTACAGGGTCACGTCTTAATATGTGTCAGTGGCTAGAAGTCCACATGCATTTCTCTGACAAATTGTGAGACTACTCAGAACCTTAAAGGAGAAATGTAATCAAATCTGAAAAAATCGATATAACAAGAATTTCATATAGTAAACACACATAAACATACTTAGTATGCTTTTTTCAAGTCAGTAGCTTAAAGAAATAGTTTTTTACATTTTTCCTGCTACATGCCGAAGTACAGTGATTTCTGTAGTAATTTTCTGGACGCACTTTTATGACACAATTAAGACCTCCTTTGCTATCTTACAATAACACTGAAGCTATAAACCCATCATTACTGTCCTCTTGTCTGTCATTTAAAATGGAAGCAGAAGACTTTTTTGAATCTGAAGGATATCACTTTAGTTTGTCAAAAACAGTTTGGTGATTTAGTGCATTAATGGGCATTTCTATCCTGGAAATACGAATAGCCGTGCGTTAGCCGCCGCATGCTAACGTTAGCATGCTAGCGCCGTATGCTAACGTGGAAGTGGGGGTGTTGAAAATGTCCTGAAACAGTTACCAATGTCTTGTTAAGCTCTGTCTTCCCCAGAACATAGTAGGATCTAAAATGATTTTTAAAGATGAAGGAGCAAGTTGAAACATGCTGTCTCCCTCCTTGCTAGCAGGCTCCATTGGGAGCTGCCTGGCTAACTAACTACGGTGGCCCTACACGGCCAAAATTCTACAGCGGCCGAATGCACAGGAGCGGTAAAAATACAATATAAAATTTAAAAAAAGTTTTAAAATCGATTTTGGGGCTTTTAGAATAGATTCTGAATCGCCAGGACTAAGAATCTTGATTCTTTAAAAAATAGATTTTTTTTGCTGCATCCATAATTGCTACACACTGAAACCTTTTTGTCCACAACTAGATACACACACTAATATTACTGTATGAGGGACGACTCGTTGCACTGCCTACGTCATATTCAGGGGACGGAGAGCAGGCAGGAGGAGGGGGGTCAAAAACACCAGATGAGAATTTTTTCACTTTGCAAAGTCTAAATTTGAGTTAGGATGACATTTTTGACTTGTGAAAATTTCTCAACAAGCTTATTTTATGCTTTTCATTAGACTACTATTAGCTTAAAAACACTTTTCATTTCTCCTTTAAGGAAGACCCAAACAGACATGGATAGTAAACTGTTTTTCACTAGTTTACAGCCAAACTTGCATGTGTTTACTTATGTATATATACATTTTACAAAGTATATATGTACTTTGTATATGTATGTATGTGTGTATGCATATACATTCCTCCAAATCCCTTTGCTTGATCAGTTTCCTCTAGATGAGGAAGAACACAAAACAGGAGATACAATTTTGACATCAGAATAAACTAAATTTGAATGTAAAAGGTGCTATGAGATTTTAGAACTAATTACATCTAGAATGTGCCGCTGAATTTTCTTGTTGTCCCTTATTCTCAAACATGCATGCCAGATCAGTGCCAGCTCCTCATATCTATGCAGCTCCATATGCTAGAAGTGACCTTCCAGCCAATATCTAAGGGCTGGTTTTATCATATTTATATTCTAACTGGGGAATAGGTTCTTTTCATCAAGAGTGATGCAGGAGGCGGCACATGGAAAAGTTTGAAGAGCCTTTGCCATCTGCCAGGCAGAATTCTGTTCACTTACTTCAACCAGCTTCAGTGAAACTACCGTATGCAGAATAGTGAGGATTTTTATTTAACACACCAACACATTTATATGCTGATGCATACAAGGTGATGCATGACGCCAGATGTTGTACCTTTGGCTGAAGATTAGGATGCAGTAGGACATAGCCATTGGGATCAATGGCAAAGTAGTAACCATTTGGACCAATCTGGTGTCAGAGTGAACAAAGAAGGGAAAACAATTAGTTAAAAAGGAAACATGTCAATATATTGATGTCATGAGGAGGTTGCATTATGGTATGGTGGTTCAAATTTACATTATCAACTTTAGACAACTAGGTTAAAGATTAAAACTTTTAACAGAAACTGTGTGTGTTGAATATGCCTATTTTACGACTTTATCCCGTATTTGAATGCTAGCTGAAATTTAAAAAGACCACAAAAAGAATGTTAATAGTGTTGTTATTGTGTTGGTTTAGACATGGACTACTGGTTTGTCCAAGATAAACTCTTACTTGATGGCACCAGTTCAAACCCCACACAACTTAAAATGAATATATGGCATAAAAGTTCCAGTGGACCAAAAGCTTCAGTTAACATAATGGGAGACCTCATGTAGACGCATATTTTGTCTGTGTGCAAGTGATCACATATGGTAAACTCACTGTGAAGCGTGGTGTGAGCTTTTTGATGTCATCAAGAGACACATCAATCCCCATCACGCCAAGAATCAACTGATTTTGATGCTAATGAAATAAATGAGATAAAACATGAGGAATATTACATACAGCACATTAGGAAAATATTAATCATTTATACGTTCATATGTTAATGGGCTTTACCATGACATTTTTGTCATCAATGGTTTTAGTTCTGTTGAACACTGGCAGTGTTCCAGTGATGACCAGGCCCAGTTCCTGATGGAAAATCAAGCACTGTATACATAATCTTCATTTTTTTGCATAGACAATGTTTATTTTTATTATTATTTGGTACAAAAATGAAACCATACCAGAGCATCAAGGTACACATTAGTCCATTGAACTTGTTTGGCCTTCTTGTCTGCTAGAACCATGGGTCTCCCCAAGACATCTAGGTATTCCTAAAGTAAACAAACAGTATCAGTGATGAATATTCTGGATCTAGTTTCCACAATTTCTCAAATTATATATTAAAAAAGCAACCTTTAGACATCACCTGTGTGTTTATCCTGATGGCACCAATTGAGGGAATCTCATAAAAGTAACCTGGAAAAATGATCACACATAAACATTTTAAATGAGATTCAGTGTGTGAGCTTGAAATGGGCACATAGAGATATGTTACACATAAGATGGTTTTTACTTGTGTTTGAAACACTTTTGACTGATTCACAGTTTTTCAGTTCTCCTTCAGTCATCTAGAAGATGAAGTTATTCTTGTCTAAGCTGCTAAAGTCTACAGCATTTTACCATTTTATTTTTATTTGTTTCTATTCAAAAATAAGCCTCTCTGTTTCACTTTGCCCAGTTCCAAAACTATTTTTGATATTAATCTTTAGTTTGTTTTTGTAAAAAAATTGAATAGAAAATACCAAAGTGCATGCTCAATAATCCAGGTAAAAATCCAACAACTTTACTTTCTACTTTCTCCGCAAGCTGAAAAGGGCTGGAGCTTCAACCTCCATCATGTGCACCTTCTACAGAGGTGCCATAGAAAGTGTCCTGACCAGCTGCATCACTGTGTGGTTTGGTGCATGCACTGCATCCTGCCGCAAGAGCCTCCAGCGCATCGTGAAAGCAGCTGAGAAGATCGTCGGCACCTCCTTGCCCTCACTGCAGGACTTACACAGCAAACGCCTCACTCGGAAAGCCCACTGCATGGCAGGTGATCCCACACACCCACTACACAGCCGCTTTAGACTGCTGCCATCAGGGAGGAGACTGAGGAGTCTCCAGGCTCGAACCAGCAGACTGAGAGACAGCTCTGTTCATCAGGCAGTCAGAATGCTAAACACTCTGCCTGCTCTGCCTCCCCTCCCATTTGAACTGCCTTAACACAAAAAACTTTCTCACACATTACCACTCAACACAAAGTTTTTAACACTGGACTCTGTGTCATCAAACGGGTTATTCACTAAACTCTCGGTCATGTGTTCATTCAGTTTGCACTACTTCTCATATTTGCACTAATGTTTGTATTACATTACTGCCTATAGTCATACTACTGTTTACATTCACTGTTTACATTTATTAATACTGTTTACATTTATTACTACTGCTTTACATTTATTACTACTGTTTACATTTACACTACTTTTATCTACACTACTGCAGATACATATACAGCATTCTCTGACTAGCCTTATCTAAGGATGCCAAATGTGCCTTATGTGCCTCACTGCATATGCCACTTTGCCTCTATACCAACATCAACTACCTCATACATATACTGTGTACATTAACTTATATGCTGCTGTGCCACTCTTTGCAAATGTCAATGCTAGAACCTTCAGTTTATTTTATAGATATACTTTTTATACTTTTTATACTACTATGCAAAAACTCAGGACAGTATTACACTTTTATTATTTCATTTTATGCTTATGTTCATTGGGTGTTTGGTGTTTTAGGGGTGTTTGGTGTTTCAGTGTTGGTGTTAATTTTCATACTTTTATACTATTATGAAAAAACTCAGGACAGTGTTACACTTTTTTACTATTTTATGCTTATGTGTATTAAATGTTTTAGTGTTTAGTGTTTAGATGGTTACTGTTGCACCGAGGGACTGAGAGAAATGCAATTTCGGTCCTGTGTATGTCCTGTACATATTGCAGTTCTGACAATAAAGTTGACTTTGACTTTGACTTTGAACAATGTTTTTGCAGAGACATTTTGTCCTTCATTCAAATGACTTCTTCAATCTGAGGAGCCACCAAACAAACTGCTGTCCACAAAATAACATACTCCACAGTGGAAAAACCCAGAGATGTTTTTTTTTTCCTTCTAGATGCTAAGACGGCCCGGAGGCCATCTTAGCACCAGCAAACTGTTTTGTTTCCACTGTGGCGTAAGCTGTTTTGTGGAAATCAGTTTGTTTGGTGGCTCCTCAAATTGAAGAAGTCCTTTGGATGAAGGACAAAACGTCTGAGAAATAAAAAAAGTCCAGATGACCTGACTGAACATTGTTAGAACAGAAAACCATTTTACAAATCACTCAATACAATTTGATGGTGATGTAACAAAATATTATCTAAATATAGCACTCCAATAAACAGACAATAACAATAAATACCTTTATTGGAGCAGGCCATCCACTGAACGGGTCCTTTATCATAGTTATGCTGTCCTACTGAAAATGTAAAGATTCTGACCTAGAACATCAAAAAAATTAATAAATTAATACGTTTATACATACTGATACATTTTAATAACTACTATTTTTAATTTAGCACTGTCTATACTGAAAAATAAACAATAAAAACTACTAGCAAGTAAATTGATTTGCATTTCTTTTATGTTTAAATACACAATTTGGCAGAAAAATTATGATTCATATCATTTGTGCAGATGTTTTATTTTTAAGCGGTCCAATTACCACTGGTTTGCCAACCAGACACAACCTTTTGTCAAAAATAAATCTTTATTTTCACATCCTTCTTCAACACCACAAACACTGTTTAAGGACAGCTTGACAAGCATGGTGAAGAGCCCCAAGTGTAGACTAAAGGCTCCCACATACTCGGGAGTACTGTGTGTACTGCGTGAGCCACGTGGACAGTGTCCGCAGACGACTGAGACTTACTCGAGTGTACACCCTGATGAGCTGCAGCCCAGCTCTGCATGCAAGGGACATTTACCTTCGGGACAAATTGAGGTTGACAATTGGTCATTTGCTGACACGCCTACTGGACTGATTGACAAGTCGCCCAAAAAAAAAAGAAAAAAAAAAGAGAGCTATCGGCAGCCCTGGGTAGAGGCAGCTGGCAGCCCAGAAGCAGCGATGTTCTATGTTTATGTGTTGTTAATAAAAAGTTATATATATAAAAAATATGTAAAAACAGGGAGCCCTGCAGCCCACACATCAGACCAGCCCACCATAAATCTCCAGACCCTCACGCATTCACGCCGGACCTGATTTTAATTATTTCGTAACAAAATTCCTTCATTTCTCACAATTTCAGTCATGGCGTCAATGGATGAGAAGGAAGAGACCGCTTGCCTCTTGGAAGAAAAAAAAAAACTACAGAAAAGGCCATTAAACAAGATAAGGATGAAGAAGGGGGAATTTAATACATTGGTGTCACATACAAAACAGTCCGTCACCGGGCAGTTTATTGTGAAAGTACACGTATGTGGTCATAAAAATTGAACTTTGTGCAGACATGGCTTATGGACATCCACTCCACGTTGAGTCTAATCGGGTTCACGCAGACCTCTGCAGAGTGAAGTATGCCCGAGTATGTGGGAGCCTTACTGAAAACAGCAGATGTTAATCTGATGAAGCACGTGCTGTGCTAGAATCAGTGAGAATTCTGGTGGCAGACACCACAGCACACCCTCAAAGGTTGTATACGTCTGCACCGTGACAGGTCAGAGCAATTTGGGAAGCAGGATGGGTTAGGAAGGCCATTTAAATGTTGCTAATTGTTGGTCATTTCCTTCAAGAAAACCTGATAGTAAAGCTATGTAGCCCTCTTAAGGAAAAACATCTGGATGATAAGGTTGTAAAACTGCGTAGCTTTTTTCCCTCTGCTGTTTATTGTTCCGTCAGGCTTTTTTATTTTTTACTTCACTTACGGGTGTTAGCTTTTGATTTCTTGCCTGTCTGTGCTTCAAGTTTCTTTCTTTCATTCTTTACTTAATGAAGATTTATTTGGTCCTTGTCTTCCTGCTGTCTACCTGTCAGCTTGCGTTTGCGTTCCCATGCACATCATCAAACAAAACTAAATGTGCACGTGCGTCACTTAATGACCGTACCTTTTTGTCAGCGTTGTATTTCTCGAGTACAGAGCGAGCTTTTTCCTCTCCCCCATCAGTAAACAGCATGATGATCTTGTTGCAGTTGGCTCTGCTTATATTCGTCTAGTCAAAGAAAACACAAACTTTAAGAAATTTTGCATCACTAAAAAAATAAATAAAAATACAGGTTTTGAAGCTCACAAATCTTTTTTATTTTAATTTTTTTTGTGTATGTGTAAAACTACAAACTGTATGTTTTGGTAAAAGCCTCTTCACTTGCTGTTTTTAAGTCTCTTCTTTAAACCCGTCTTTTTTCTTTGGCACAATCTGATATGTTTTAACTTTGTTTTATTGTGTTTATATTTTATTATTTTAGTACTGTTTTTACACTTGACCTTTCCATTTTATGATTATTGTATTTTATGATTGTGTACAGCACTTTGGTCCTGTTGGGTGCATAAAGTGCTCTATAAATAAAGTGGGTATGGTATGGTAAAAGCAGGCATAAATGAGAACACCCTCTCTTTTTTTTTTCTAAAAAAGCTAAGTCTGGACATTAAAAAAAAAAACTATTTGTTGCTTTTTTTTGTTTGTTTGTTTTTTTGAATGTCCAGAGGACCATACTTAGCTTTTTTAGATTTTTCTACCTGGATTATTGAGCATGCATCAGGGTACTCTCTTTTTTTATTTTATTTTATTTTTATTTGTCCATGTAGTGAACTGGCTAAAAATTAAGGTTTAACAGTCTGAGCAGTAATTGTAAAAACTAAGCCTAAAGTATGTTATTCTATAAAATACTTCAATTGTTTATCTTTAATTCGTTTTAGTCAAACAGGAGGTGAGCAGTAACACATCCAAGCAGAAGATGGCAGCAAAGAACAACTTAAAGCTTCTAAATTATGGAGACATCACAGGCAGCATTCACTCAAAACTTGATGTAAACGTTGAGCTCTCATCACACTGAAGTACAACAAAACAAAGTGTTGTTCTCACCGCGTTGAGCTGCTGAAAAGCGAACTCAAATCCTTTCGTGTAGTTTGTGATCCCCTTGGCTGAGATGTTCTGAACAGCATCTTTCAGCCGCTTTTTGTTCCTCACGTTGGCCTGAACCAGATGGTCGAAACACGCCGTGTTCTTCACCCTGGTGTTAAACTGGGAATCAGAGGCAAGACGTTATGACCTGAAAATCATATGCTTAATAGCATCTGTGCATGTGTAACAGATATGAATGGGGCATGGACACACACGAACACCCTCACACACATATATACACACTGAAGCACTCCCACCTGGCCTTGGCTGTTATCAGGCAGTGGTAAACAGACACATTCATCAAGCCCCACTAATTGCTTCACATTCTTGGAGCTCAACGATGTGGTACCCATGGTAACAAGATTCTGCTATATAAAAATGGGGACAGGCAGGAACACGGTCCATTTATAAAGCTGGGACCTCTTCATTTTGATCATCCAGCACACATGTGTAAAGATACGTCATCTGGTGACTATAAACAGAACAGTTCTCTGAGTTGAACTTACTGTCCATATGTTATCAGCAAAACTTTAGCTCCAAACTTAAGCAAAACAAATTTGTTCCAAAGAGCTCCAAACTACCAATATTAATAAAATAATGAATTACAGTATATAACAAATAAGCAATAAAATAAAGGACTTGGAACATCAGAGTAAGTAAACCAGCTGTCCTAAAGCAACGTTAGGCTTTATTGATCTTAACTGCTCAATATGTGAGCCAAGATGGTGTAGTGGCAGGGCTTCCGACTTGGGACCCGAAGGACGCGGGTTCGCGCCCCGGCCACTACACACCTTGGGGTGTCTATGAGAGCACACCTAATTCTCCAGCTCCCCTGGCGCTTTCTATGGCTGCTCACTGCACTGTTAAATGCAGAGACAAATATGGCTGCTCACTGCACTGTTAAATGCAGAGACAAATTTCGTATGTGTATGGGAAACATACACAGATGACAGAAAAGGACATTATTATTATTATTATGTCTGTGTGAGATGGAAGCTGATGACCATGATCTATACATAAACAACAGGCAATATAAGTCTTGACTGTTGAGGAGTGTGCACCTAGCAGGGACTGAAAATCCTTTTAGCGTGACAGTATCAGAATTACAGCACATTTCTCATCTGACTTTTTTTTTGTCTAAACAAAAATGACACAAGTTGACTTAATATAGATTTAACAACAACAGAATTAATGTACTTGTAATTGGCCACAACTCAGAGATTTGCTATCTCATAATCTATCAAAAGGGCGGCACAGTGGTACAGTTGGTAGAACTGTTAACTCTCAGCACGAAGGTCGGTGGATTGAATCCCAGCCAGTGGGACTTTCTGGGTGGAGTCTGCATGTGCTCTCCATGCGTCTCCGTGTACTATGGTTTCCTCCCACAGACAAAAACAATTAGGCTGATTTGTAACTTTATATCATCCCTAGGTGTGAGTGAGAGAGTGAATGGTTGTTTTTTTCTCGTTTGTCTCTGTGTCCCTGCGATGGACTGGAGACCTGGTGTCCCCCAACTCTGACACAGTGATAACCCTCACTACCCAAAAAGGAAGAAGCGGGGAAAAGATAATGGAAGGATGGATATTCTATCAAAAGGGAAAGTGAATAAGGTGAGACCAGGATGTGA
>JBBPBX010021585.1:10110-42231 GCA_038048925.1 Garcialebias charrua | reverse complement strand
TTAAAGCTTCAGTATGTAGCTTTTTTTATGAACATATTTCTTCACTCTGTCACTACCTCCTGACAGACTGATGTTAGCCAGGTAATCTCTGAAAAAATAAAAAAAAATATTGTCCCCTTGCTTCTCCAGGTGGTAAATAAGCATTTCTAAAAAGAAAAGGTGACCCACCATTTTCCAGCCAATAAAAACAGAGTTTGTAACCAGCCAATAAAAACAGAGCTTGAATTTGAATCAGCCAATAAAAACAGAGCTTGAATTTGAAATTCAACAGACCACAAGGGGGCAGAGCCACATATGGCTCTGAGGGGAGGGATCAGAATGCTTTGCCTGTTGAAAATATTTCTAAGTCTGCAGTTCTACAGAAACTGCATACTGAACCTTTAAGTAGCTAGATACCCACTGTAATGCTGGTCCTCTAATGCCATATTTAGGAGAATGGTGTGATCAATAGTATCGAATGCTTTTTTAAAAATCAACAAAAATACTAATACAATATTGTTTTTGATCGACAGCAGTAGTTATTTGTTCCATTAATTCCATGAGAGCCATTGATGTAGAGTTTTTTTTTTATCTAAACCCATACTGACTGTTGCTTAGAATGTTTTGTTTATCTATAAACTGATCTAGTCTGTTTACAGTGCTTTAAGTGGGCCGGAACTCACCGGAACCCAGTTCCACCACTTCTAAAATTTAACCCTGAGAGTACCGGGACTTTTTTTAAGAGTAAGGTGCGTTCCGGAACTTATTTTCGTCTTCTTCACTTGAAAGACCCATGGCAGACGGCATAATTTCCCCCTGACTGGATTTCAAGACAGAGCAATGCATCTTCTCGACAATAAAACATCTTTGGTGGAGCGCGTCATTTGGCCAATCACAACCTCAGGACAGACGGGGGGAGGAGACAACAGCGAAATCTGTTAAAAAACAAACAAACTCTGCAACGCGACAGAGCGCGAGGGAGGCGGAAGTAGAACAGGCAGTGTTTCTTGACGATACGAGAGAACCCAGCTGATGAAAACATGACAGAGTCATAAACTAACTTCACCACGGTGTGTATGAAGGAACAGCTGCAGGCAAGTCTCTACATTAAACCACATCTATCACTAAATCAGAAACAGTAAAAACCCCTCCTAAATTCACTGTTGGTGGTTATTAAAATGTCACCTGTTCATTGGGTAAAGTTAATATTTTTATACATGCAGTTGAGTGTCACCATTGTTTAGTAAAATGGCATGTTGTGTTACAAATAAAACTAAATAAAAATTAACAAAATAAAAGTCAATTGCACCCCTAAAGCCACTGTGATAAAGTGTCACATTAATTTAATTATAGCCACAGGAGTGAGTTTAAAAACAGGATGATGTCTATATGATCTAGTTGAATGAGGTGTCTCTAAAATATCCTGATTCATGATCAATAATAATTTAAACAATTTTTTAATCTGTCCACAGGACCTGACTTTATTTTGTTAGATGTCTCTAAAATAGTTATTGAATCAAGTGTTTACATGTAGGTAAACATAGATGTTTAACAACTTGTTAAAATACACCAGAATGCAGGAAATGGCTTCTACTTTATTCAAAATTTCTGGCAAAACATCTTCACCAGCATATTTAAGAAATGAGTTTTTACTTTTAGTAAGTATGTTTTATTTATATAGCACATTTCACAGACATGAGAGTCACATACTGTAGTGCTTTACAAAAGGAAAAATAAAATCTTAAAATCACAGAAGTACTATACAAAAAGGTAAAACATAACAAACTCTAAAATCAATGTACAAAATTAACCAAAAGCCTGTCTGAAGAGATAAGGGAGGGTACCGGCACTTATTTTTTTCCACTTAAAGCACTGTCTGTTTACGAATAGTTTTTCAAGAATTTTTGAAAACTGTGGTAACAAGGATATAGGTCTATAATTGTTGAATACACATTTATCACCATTTTTAAAAAGAGGAACGACCTTAGCTACTTTCATATTATCTGGAAATATTCCTGTTGAAAATGATAAGTTACATATGTATGTGAACGGCTCAATAACATGGCTCATTATGTCCTTCACAAACATCATATCCATGTCCACCCAGTCTTTTGATCTCTTGTCTGTAAGATGTTTTACTACATTCATTATTTCCTCTTTGTTAGTTCCATTTAGAAAAATACTATTTGCACAACCTGTAATTGAGTGGATCACATTTTTATCTACTTTTGGTATCTTAGCTGCAAGGCTTGATCCAACATTCACAAAATATTGATTAAATCCATTTACAATTTCATTTTCATCATGAATTTCATCGTTGTCTTTTACAAAATATTTTGAAATACCAGTTTTTGCTTTATGATTCTTCAGGACACTATTCATTACTCGCCATGTTGCTTTCATATCACCATTACTTTTATCTAATAATTTACTATAATATTCTTTCTTATGTTTCCTTATAATCCCTACTAATTTATTTTTATACTTTTTATATTTTTCTTCAGCGCTCTGACTTCGCAATTTCAAGAAACATGAATACAAATACTCTGATGCATGCTCAATAATCCAGGTAGAAAAATCTAAAAAAGCTAAGTCTGGTCCAGAGGACCAGACTTAGCTTTTTTAGATGAATACAAATAATTATTTTTTTACAAGCATTTCTCAACCCTTTTGTCATCCATGGTTGATCAATCGTATTTCTCTTTGTGTAATTTGTTTGCACACAATTCTTTTCATACAGAGCTTCCAGGATATTCATAAACTCATCATATGCTCTGTTCGCATCATCAACATACACATCATTCCAGTCTTGTTTATCTAGATCCTCTTTCAATTTTTCCAAAACTTTTTTTGACGTGTTTATGATCTTTTTCTTCATTGTGACTGCTTTTGTGATGCTTTGATCATTTTTATAGATTGTGAAAACTGGTAAATGATCACTTAAGTCGGTCGTTAAGATACCACCTATCACGTCCCCATTTGTTATATTTGTGAAAATATTATCAATTATTGTGGCACTATGAGTTGTAATTCTTGTTGGCTTTGATATCAATGGATACATATTTAAACTGTACATTGAGTTTATAAATGTGCTTATGTTATTTGAATCTGTTTTATTTCCCATATCAATGTTAAAGTCTCCACACAAAAAAACATTTTTATTAAAACTCTTCTCCATTAGCTCCAAGATTTTATCCGTGAATATTTCTATATTTGCTCCTGGTGATCTATATACACAACTTATTATTATGTTTTTATCGTTTTTGTTATTATTTCTATTGTTATCATTTCCATAATATTATCAACTATTATTGACATTTCACTATTTAATTTATGGTTTTTATTTACAAAATTTACATTTGCTCACGTGGGCAATGACAGTGAGACCTGGAGGGGTGTGGTTGGGAGGAACGGCCCCCCTGATCTGAACCAGAGTGGTGTTCTGTTGTTGGACTTCTGTGCTCGTCATGGATTGTCCATAACGAACACCATGTTCAGGCATAAGGGTGTACATATGTGCTCTTGGCACCAGGACACCCTAGGTCGCAGTTCGATGATCGACTTTGTTGTCGTCTCATCTGATCTGCGGCCGCATGTCCTGGACACTCGGGTGAAGAGAGGGGCGGAGCTGTCAACTGACCACTACCTGGTGGTGAGTTGGCTCCGATGGTGGGGGAGGATGCCGGTCAGACCTGGCAGACCCAAACGTATTGTGAGGGTCTGCTGGGAACGTCTGGCAGAGTCTCCCGTAAGACGGAGCTTTAACTCCCACCTCCGGGAGAGCTTTGAACACGTTCCGAGGGAGGCGGGGGACATTGAGTCCGAGTGGGCCATGTTCCGCGCCTCTATTGTCGAGGTAGCTTATCAGAGTTGTGGCCGCAAGGTTGTTGGTGCCTGTCGTGGTGGCAACCCTCGAACCCGGTGGTGGACACCGGCGGTGAGGGATGCTGTCAGGCTGAAGGAGTCCTATTGGGCCTTTTTGGCCTGTGGGACCCCGGAAGCAGCAGATAGGTACCGACAGTCCAAGCGGCATGCGGCTCGGGTGGTTGCTGAGGCAAAAACTCGGGCGTGGGAGGAGTTCGGAGAGGCCATGGAGAATGACTTCCGTACGGCTTCGAGGCGATTCTGGTCCACCATCCGGCGTCTCAGGGGGGGAAAGCGGTACGCGACCAACACCATTTATGGTGGGGATGGCGTGCTGTTGACCTCAACTCGGGATGTTGTGAGTCGGTGGGCGGAGTACTTCGAAGACCTCCTCAATCCTACTGGCACGTCTTCCACTGAGGAAGCGGAGCCTGGGGACTTTGGGTCGGGCTCTCCAATCTCTGGAGCTGAGGTCACCGAGGTGGTTAAAAAGCTCCGCGGTGGCAGGGCTCCAGGGGTGGATGAGATTCGCCCTGAGTTCCTTAGGGCTCTGGATGTTGTGGGGTTGTGTTGGCTTACGCGACTCTGCAATATTGCGTGGACATCGGGGGCAGTTCCCTTGGATTGGCAGACTGGGGTGGTGGTTCCCCTATTCAAAAAGGGGGACCGTAGGGTGTGTTCCAACTATAGGGGGATCACACTCTTAAGCCTCCCTGGTAAGGTCTATTCAGGGGTTCTGGAGAGGAGGGTCCGTCGGATAGTCGAACCTCGGATTCAGGAGGAGCAGTGTGGTTTTCGTGCTGGTCGTGGAACACTGGACCAGCTCTACACCCTCAGCAGGGTCCTGGAGGGCGCGTGGGAGTTTGCCCAACCAGTTTACATGTGCTTTGTGGACTTGGAAAAGGCATTCGACCGCGTCCCTCGGGGGGTTCTGTGGGGGGTACTCCGGGAGTATGGGGTACCAGGCCCATTGATATGGGCTGTTAGGTCCCTGTACGACCGGTGTCAGAGCTTGGTCCGCATTGCCGGCAGTAAGTCAGGCTCGTTTCCAGTGAGAGTTGGACTCCGCCAAGGTTGCCCTTTGTCACCGATTCTGTTCATAACTTTTATGGACAGAATTTCTAGGCGCAGCCAAGGTGTTGAGAGGATCCGTTTTGGTGGCCTTAGAATCGCTTCTCTGTTTTTTGCAGATGATGTGGTCCTATTGGCTTCATCAGATCGTGATCTACAGCTTTCGCTGGAGCGGTTTGCAGCCGAGTGTGATGCGGCCGGGATGAGGATCAGTTCCTCCAAATCCGAGGCCATGGTCTTGAGCCGGAAAAGGGTAGCATGCCCTCTCCGGGTCGGGGATGAGGTCCTGCCCCAAGTGGAGGAGTTTTGGGCAGCACGGTGGCACAACTGGTAGAGCTGCTGCCTCTCAGCGAGAAGGTTGCCGGTTCAAATCCCGGTCCGGGGCCTTTCTGGGTGGAGTTTGCATGTTCTCCCCGTGCATGCGTGGTGAAGCGGGCGCTGTACCGGTCTGTCGTGGTGAAGAGAGAGCTGAGTCGAAAGGCAAAGCTCTCAATTTACCGATCGATCTACGTTCCCACCCTCATCTATGGTCATGAGCTTTGGGTTGTGACCGAAAGAACGAGATCTCGGATACAAGCGGCTGAAATGAGTTTTCTCCGCAGGGTGTCTGGACTCTCCCTTAGAGAGGGACTCGGAGTAGAGCCGCTGCTTCTCCACATCGAGAGGAGCCAGTTGAGGTGGCTCGGGCATCTGGTTAGGATGCCTCCTGGACGCCTCCCTGGTGAGGTGTTCCGGGCATGTCCCACCGGGAGGAGGCCCAGAGGAAGACCCAGGACACGCTGGAGGGACTATGTTTCTCGGCTGGCCTGGGAACGCCTTGGGATTCCCCCAGAGGAGCTGCTCCAAGTGGCTGGGGAGAGGGAAGTCTGGGCCTCCCTACTTAGGCTGCTACCCCCGCGACCCGACCCCGGATAAGAGGAAGAAAATGGATGGATGGATGGATTATATAAAAACAACTATTAAACTTTGGTTTTTGTTTCTGCCTACCGTAATATCTGGTGGAAATACATTTCATAAACAATATTAGACATACAACCTTACCATCTACATTTTAAAATTGTGTAATAATATTATGATCACAGTTATATTAGTTGCAGTGCAAACCCTAAAATAATCTTGACATAAATACGGTTTCCCCATACTTACCTTGTTTCCAAACCCTGAATGGGACGAAAATGCGAAGCGGACGAAAATGGATGGATGGATGGACAAAAAATGTTCCCCTTACTCAAACCCCAGAAGCTCCTCGTCCTCTGTATCACTCTGAAATAGTTCTGCGAGTGAAGGAGGCAGCTTTCCACTGGTCAGAGGCCCCTGTCCCTCCATCTTTTCCTCCTCACTGCTGTCCTCAGCATCAGCACCAGCAGAATGTGGGAGGATGCAGGCCTTCTTAAAACCTGCCTGGATGGTCTTTTTTTGTCACTGAAGCCCAGGCTTTGTCCACACACTCCACCGCCTGCGCAAAGGTCGTGTGCCGCATCCTCCCAGTGGCGGTGAAGGAGTGCTCTCCTGACACCATCCAGTCCTCCCACAACTTTCTAAGGGAGGACTTGAAGCTCCTGTTTATGCTACTGTCCAGTGGCTGGAGGAGTTTGGTTAGCCCCCCTGGTATGATGGTGGGAACAGTGTTGAGAGTCTTGATTTTCACCCTCATGGCATCCATGATGTGTGCCCGCATGCTGTCCATGACCAGGAGAGCCTTTTTGGTCCTGAAGAACCCATCTGGACGATGGACGAAGCATTTATTGAGCCAGTGTACCATCATATTTTCGTCCATCCACCCTTTGGGGTTCACGGAGACCACTACTCGGGGGCTGAAGTCCTCTTATCTATGGTCTTGCGCTTAAAGATTACATGGGTGGGCAGTTTGTAGCCGTCTGCACCACAGGCCAGAACCACTGCAAAATGGTTTTTTTCATGGCCTGTGGTGAGGATGTTTATGGACTTCTCTCCCTTCTGGGAGACACTACGGTCCAATGGAGTATCGATTGTAAGGGGTACCTCATCCATATTTATGATATGGTCCACAGTGACTCCATGTGTCTGGACCTGGCGTGAAAAAGACAAAGGCAGACATTAGCGTCTAAACAAAAGAATCGAGCGCACGCACCCACAGACCCGCTGTGAGCGTGCCAACAGACCTGCAACATAAAAATGTTTCTTTGTTTGTCCACATCACTTCATCTTTCGATTTTATATTAAATTAATATATTACACACACAAAAAAACATGTTAGCTTAGCTGTACCTGGCAACACACGAAGGCAGACATTTTCGTAAAGTAAACAAAGAAACGAGCGCGCACTCACTGACCACAAACTCGCTGTGAGCACTCGATTTTATATTAAATTAATATATTAAAATTTAGCAATACAGTATACGGGTACGTTTAACACAGAAAAAAATTGGTTAGCTTAGCGGTACTGGTACCGGGCGACACATGAAGGCAGACATTTTCGTACAGTAAACAAAGCAACGAGTGCGCACTCACTGACCACAAACTCGCTGTGAGCACGCGATTTTATATTAAACTAATATGTTAAAATTTAGTAAGATACGGGTATGTTTAACACACCAAAAAAATGATTTAGCTCAGCTGTACCGGTACCGGGCGACACACGAAGGCAGACATTTTCGTACAGTAAACAAGGAAATGAGCGCGCACTCACTGACCACAAACTCGCTGTGAGCGCGCGACTTTATATTAAATTAATATATTAAAATTTAGCAAGATACGGGTACGTTTAACACACCAAAAAAATGGGTTAGCTTAGCGGTACCAGTACCGGGCGACACACGAAGGCAGACATTTTCGTACAGTAAACAAAGAAACAAGCGCGCACTCACTGACCACAAACTCGCTGTGAGCGCGCAATTTTATATTAAATTAATATATTAAAAATTAGCAAGATACGGGTACGTTAAACACACAAAAAAACAGTTAGCTTACCTGCCGACTCAAGAAGGCACGGAAGCTGTCCAGTTTCTCCTGGAAGTCGGCCAGGAGATTCTGGGACATGGTGGTTCGGGCCCTGATGGACAAATCATGGCGCTTCATGAAGCGAAAAAACCACGAAGGGCCACCGGCGAACTCCAACACCCCCATGTCCTTTGCCACAGCGATGGCATGGAGGTACAGCTGGACTGTGGACACCCCTCTTTCACACGCGCGCTCAGAGAGGACCCAGGACGTGACCGTATCCTCCAGCTGTGGCCACCTCGCTTTCTGGCCCAGGTTTGCCCGCTTGGACCGCTTCATGCTTTGGAGGACGGCCTCTGACTTCCTCCAGCCCCGGATCACTTTCTCGCTGACCCCGTACTCGCGGTCAGCGGCGCGGTTCCCGTGGACCAGGGCAAATTTCACCACCTCCAGCTTGTGGTCGGCGGTGTAAGATTTCCTTTTTGGAGGCATGGCTGCTCTTCTCTCGTTGTTCACTGTGTTGTTTGTTGGTCGTCTGTATTCTCCTCACTCACTCTCAGAGATGTCTCTTGGGTGATGGGTTTTTAACCTCAATATACAAACAGGCAACGCCTCCAGGCACGCACATCTGCAGGTTACACACGTCTGCAGGTACCGGTAAACGGACTACAGGTCACTTTAGCGCCCATAGCGGCCGAAAGTGGCACTACCATGCACCCCTAGCAGCCGAAAGTGGTACTACCATGCTCCCCTAGCGGCCGAAAGTGGTACTACCATGCGCCCCCTAGCGACCGAAAGTGATAAAAAGCCATAGATAGGTCGCACCCGACTATAGGTCGCAGGCCATGAAAAAATGATAAAAAGCTGCAACCTATATTCCGGAAAATACGGTACCTACAGGACAAATTGAAGTCGCTGATTGGTCATTTGCTGACACGCCTACTGAATTGATTGACAGGTCGGGTGGGGAAAAAAAGGCGCGAGCTGGCAGCTGCAGCCGCAACGGTGTTCTGTGTTTATATGTTAATAAAAAGTTCTAAAAAATAAAAACAGGGAGCGCTGGTCCTGCAGCCCACACATAAGCCCACCAGGAAATCTGCAGAACCTCCGTAGCCATGTTGGACTCGAGTTTATTTCGTTCGTGGCAGCTGAGACAGCTTAGCCACGCGTTTGTAACGACAGTTTAGAGCGATGGAGAGACGCAGCTCAGAGCGGGGCGGGGGGAGGGGGAGACATTTGAGCTGTCTGTACCTGTTCAGAGCAAGGGGAGAGCGCGTTGTTTGTTTTTAGCATTTTAGCTAGCTAGTATTGCACGCAGACTGGTGGAGGGGGGTTGCGTAGTTCAAATTGGTCGTTTGAAGCGTTCTTATATGAAGGGGGCGGGGCGCCCCGACGTATTACGTCATGAAATTAGCATATCATGATAAAACTTTTTTGCCCGGGCAAGTTTTTTTTACCGGTATTACCGGGAACGATATGATATGGCCCAGCCCTAATTAGGGGTGGGCGATATATCGAATATACTCGATGTATCGCGATATTTTAAATGTACGATGGTTAAAAGGGCTATATCGTCTATATCGAGGATCCTCCTGCTGTCGCGCGGGTTCCCACTCGCCCCCCTCCTTCCTGCAGGCTGCAGGAGGACGGAGCTTCGGAGACTTTCAGCACAACATGTAAACACGGCAGATATGAAGAGCGCTGAGGGGGAAAAACAATGTTCTGAGCTAGTTTGGATTAAATTGTCAGATGAGGGCATAAAAAATGTTTTTGTAGAAAATAATCCCGAAGAAAGGTCGGAACTACGAATCTTTTTCACCATTTAAACAGCGGAGTGGAGCATGATGAAACGGCAGAACCAAGTGTTTTTACAGCTGCTGCTTCCTTAAAACAAACCACGGGTCTGAGCTCATTTAGTCATGCGTGCACCGCAGAGAGAGGTGGAGACATTAATAAATCAGCATTTTATCATTATCGCTAAAGATACGGTCCTTAGCGGCTAACAAGATGGCTAACGCGTTAGCCGTCGTCTTCCACAGCTGAGACTGACCGTGTCTTTAGCGTATATGATAAACTGCTGATTTAATAATGTCTCCACCTCTCTGTTCACGTTTCTGAGTGGAGGCTGTCGTGTTTTTACACAAGGATTCAATGCGACACTTTGTAGAGCAACTTAGAGAACGTCTTCGTGAATCCGGAAACAACCCCCTGACCCTTTCACAATAAAACCGGATACAGTACACAGAGGCTCACTGTGATAAATCTGTTCTTGTTCAGAGGTTTTGCAGACATTGCCTGAACTTGGCACAGTTTGTGGTTTGTTGTTAAAAATTACTAGCACATGCAAATAGTTGAGAGTTGTTACCTGTGACTGTTCTGGGTCAGTAAATTTTATGGCCACTGTTTACACTTTTGTTTTTGTATTTTAAAGGCCTTAAATGTTTTGATTTAATATTTTTTTAATGTTAAAAGCACAAGAGCACCTTTTCAAGTTTAAATTATTTATTCTTCTTTTTTGCTTGAAGTACTTTTTATTTATGTGTGCAATTGATGGTTAAAATAAAATATTTAAGTTTGTTCAAATTTAGTGTTGACATTTTTTAATCAATTTTGAATCATTTTTTCATTGATTTTGGAGATATCGCGATATATATCGTGTATCGTGATATAGCCAAAAAATATCGCGATATAATATTTTCCTCATATCGTCCAGCCCTAGCCCTAATCTATGTATTTCCGACTTACGTCGAAATTTGAGTTACGCCGCCGCGTAGGAACGGAACTCCGTCGTAAGTCTGGGTCTACCTGTATAAATTATAGTCATGCAAGTTCATAATATAAATGGAATCAAGCTCTTTTTTTTTTTTTGAGTACCGGTTCTCTTAAATATTCCTAATTTTAAAGGTCCTAATGCACCTTAGCATATACAGGTCGTCCTCGACTTACGGCAATTTGGAGTTGCGAACGCATCATATTAATAAAAATATGAAAAAAAAAATTGTGGTCGAATGTTCTTGGTTTCATGTGTACATGACTTTGTTGCAGCTGTAGTTGTTTTAAATGGCTTTATAAATAAAATATCATTATTATTATTTTTATTATAATTTTTAAGCCTATTTGCACAGTTTCCGGCAGTTTCTGACAATTTCCGCCAGTTTTCGGGACTGCCGCTGTGTCCACCATTTTGCGGTTAGCTTCGGTTAGCTCCGGCCTCGACAGCCGGCTTTGGAGGACTGTGTGTCCGATAAGAGGTTGCCTCATACGGATAAATGAGCTAGAAACGCTCTGTGAACTCTGTGGATGTCTCAGGCCCGGAGCAGCAGCCGCCGATCGCTATCCCTGGACACCAAGCTATGTTTTTGGCATTGTCGGCCATTTTACGGATAGCTTCGGTTAGCTCCGGCCTCGACAGCCGGCTTTGGAGGACTGTGTGTCCGATCAGAGCTGAGAGCTGAACGGCGGTTTTGCGGAAGGACGGATGGACGAAGGAAAACGACGCTAATGACCGCATGAAGCAGCAGACGGTGAGCGTGACCGGAGTAGCCACGAGCTAACATGCTAATGCTAGACCCACCGGTGACACGGACCAGACGGGCGGTGGAGACGCCTGTTGCGGGCGGGAGCTCGCCTCGATGTCCGCCTGGTAGCCTCAGATGTTGGATGAACATCGAGCTAACATGTTAAACGCAGCTGCTGCGCAGCCTTTTGGAGGGACTACGCCGAGCTTACGGAGGGGCTAAAATGCTAACGCGGCCCCACCATGGACACGGAGCTGAACGGGCGATGCAGACCAGCTCACAGTAAGAAATTGTATTTTTAAAATTTAATTACTGTACTGTATGTCTCTAAATGTACTGTATGTGTTTTTTTGATAATTATGTAATAATAATAATGTCTTTTCCTGTCATCTGCGTATGTTTCCCATACACAGACGAAATTCGTCTCTGCATTTAACCCAACCACCACCAGGTGGTGCAGTGAGCAGCCATAGAAAGCGCCCGGGGAGCTGGAGAATTAGATGTGCACTCATAGACACCCCAAGGTGTGTAGTGGTCGGGACGCGAACCCGCGTCCTTCGGGTCCCAAGTCAAAAGCCCTGCCACTACACCATCTTATGTAGGGTACTGTGTTAGGATAGGCGAAGTGCTTGGTAACTTACAGTGCCGTACATGTACATGTATCAGTGGCGGCTGGGGTGTGCTTTCCGACTTACGGCAATTTCGTGTTACGAACGGCGCGTAGAAACGGAACTCGTTCGTAAGTCATGGAATACATGTAAAGCATTTCACCATATAAATGTACTTTAAATGTTTCAATGTTAATAGGAGCTACACAGTAAAATGGGCAGTGTCAGAACAACACTAAAAGAGTCAATTTTAACACTGAGCCTGGTTACATATGGTCCCGCCCTGTACAGTGTTAAAGTTAAGCTAGGTTTATACTAGTGTCTCAAGTCTTTTACCCCCCGTTGAGTGAACCCAGCGATGATGCAATTGCGTGTGTGTCACCGACCGCATTGAGTGTTTATACTTGGCAAGACGTGGGGGATAAATTATAATAAATCCCTCCCTCTTCCCTCCCACTCCCACTCCCATTCATTTCAAATTGTAAAAACACAAGAAAATTATTTACAAAACCACATTATAAAACAAAACAATACATGAAATGAAAGGAGGCAGAAGAAGAAAAAAATCTAATTATTTCTGCCCCTTCTTCAAACAAAATTAACAATCAATTCAAATAGCAATCACATATATAAAAAAATATAAGATATTAAATGATTTCTCACACAAAACCATAAATTCTGAGCTTTGAACAATAATAAAAGAATATTATAGTCAACCAAATCATTAAAAAAAAAACTTTAGCAATTTCAATTTGTAAAACAAAACATTTGATGGATGGCAGTAATGTTTTCTTGTAATAATTATTATGGCTCTCTTCTGTAAAATAAAAATAGGCTTTAGTTACAGTTTTGCACGCTGTACCCGTATAACCGTATTATAATTTATTTTTTTTTAAACTCAACCATGTGAGATTCGAACTCACGTCTTCTGGAGTGGCAACGCAACGTGTTTACCACTAGACCACCACGGCTTGTTGTTTAACAGCGGAGTTTGCTTTCTTTTAAAGGGTGCATGCAGGCGCGCATGCTTTTGTGTGCGCGCGCGTAAATATATATATATATATATATATATATATATATATATATATATATATATATGTATTGGTGTGTGTGTGTGTGTGTTGGGTGCAATGCGCAAAGTGTGCTGAGGCGCACGGTTTGCGTGCGCGCGCACACACAGACAAGTTCTCTTCAAAACTATCCATGTGTCTGTCAAAGCAAAAACAAAAAACGCCCACAAACTTTGAACCAATCACACGCTGCGAGCCGCATCGTCGGCGTCTCGGAGTTCTGCTTGGGGGCTATGTACACGACGCGCTGTCACCGGGGGATCACAGCGGGAGTGCGGCCAAAAGTTGTGCAATGTTTGCTCACTCAACGGGGGGTAAAAGACGTGCGACAGGCCATCTTGCTGAGTATAACAAGGCCTTTACACTCAGTGATGGCATAGTTACATTGAAAAAGTAACTTAGTTAAGGTACTGATTAGTCCTTGGGAAAAGTAACTTAGTTAAGTTACTGATTACTTGATTTGGAAAGTAACTAAGTTAGATTACTAAGTTACTTTATTAGTTACTTTCAGCAGCCGCTGACAAGAACCCTCTGTCACAATACATAAAAAATTTAAATGTTTTAATAAAATAATTACTAATATATATCAAATATATAATAATATATATCAGCTGCAGTCAAAAATATATTTTTTCCACGAAGCGGACCGGGCCAGGAGAAGCAGTCTGCCCCTCTGACACGCACGCTGTCGGATACATGATGGACTCGTGGGGCCAGTGGCAGCCAATGTGTCTGACAGTCCTGTCTGTCGAAGACGTGGAAGATTTGTGGATTATTGGGATATTGGTGGCAGCTGCTCTGTTTTTTGGCGTCAGCGGAGCTGTCTGCTACTGGAAGCTCAGGAAGACTTCGGCGGCTATCAGCGCGCTGGCCAAACTTCCTGATCAGCAAGATTCTCTGATCCGGGCTGTGAGCTCCTCATCCCAGCTGTTGTACGAACTGAATCGCACGATGGGAGCGGCGGTAGACCACCGCGGACCTGCGGTGCGCTTTGGAACTCGTTTACAGCCGCCCGGCCTCAATCAGGGCACAGATGGGGGTTCGTAGCTCGGAACCTCATATGATTCGGCGATTTTGGACCTGAACAGCACCTGGACTTGGAAGGCTGCAGTCAAAAAGAACACTGTGGCCTGGATTGAAGATAAACAAAAGAACTATCTAATCTGGTTTCTGCACACGACCTTGAAAAGAAGGCTGTCTGGAAACTATTCTCCTGGAGTCGTAGAGCTGAAGAGACCTTGCTGACCTCCTCCCCCCCCCCAGAGATCTCTGTGTGTGCGCTCGGATAGCGCCAAGCTGAACAACTGCTGAACTGTGCTTATCTGAATGTTACTCACAGACTCTTTGATCTCCTTGCATGTCGTCAAACTGCAACAATGTCTTGTCTGGTTGTGCTTAATGCTGATAGAGTTTTTGGGACTTTATCATAGAGTGTCTTAAGGCAATCTTTGATAGATTCTTTTTTGAATATCACAAATGATACCTATTGTGTTTTCCTTTTTCCATATCTGATTTGACCTTCATCCCGAGACGGATGAGAGAGGCCGCGCTGAAGAACATGTCATGTGTTTGAATAAGCAGCAGCTTTACATTCTCTACCCCTCTTCTGGATGACTGTGTATACATTATCACGCTGTATTGGTGAGAACTGGTGCAATGTTAATAAAAGCTCTTGTATCTTGTATCTTGTATATTCAAAAAACAAAATACAGTAGTCTTTCTTGACTTCACTAAACAAATAATATTTTTACAAAAAAGACTTATAAAATGTTTATTTTGAAAATGTGTCAAGTAAACAATACGTTTGTATGAAAATAAATAAAAGCATGAGCCACTGGCCAAAAGGATGGCCCAGCACAGAAGATCAACATCATCAGGTCAGGACTCTGCGGTCTACACTCATCTCCAGGCCAGCGGTCACTCTTTCAGGGATGAAGATGTTCACATCCTTGATAGAGAGGAACAATGGTTTGAGAGAGGAGTAAAGGAGGCCATCTTTGTGAAAAGAAACCATCCATCATTAAACAGAGGTGGAGGCCTCCAGGTTCAACTGTCCCCTTCTTACAATGCTGTTATTGCTAGTATCACTCAGCCCTCTGTGAATAGCAAACAACCATCAGGGTGCTGCTAACTATCCATTGTTAGGCTGATGGTCCTCCTTGATCATGTGAGCAGCTGGTTTCAGCTGTCAGCAGCAAACTGGTTCATCCACTGTGAGAGGGTGCTACAGTATTTATAAGATTGAGATGAATACAGCATCTCAGACTGAGGAAGTCTTTTGGACAAAAGATAAAACGTTTCTACAATTTGTTTTGTTTTGTTTTTTGAATGTCCAGAGGACCAGACTTAGCTTTTTTAGATTTTTCTACCTGGATTATTGAGCATGCATCAGGGTCATCATCACACGCTTCTTAGCTTTGGAGTGGACTTACCCAGGGTCAAACTAAGGTTTTTGAACTGTTCCAGAGATGACCTTTACTGACCTCTCAGTAAAGCAAGACATTTACTTCAAATTATTCCATTAGTTGTAATCTGAGAACATAGTTACCAAAAGAGACTACTTCTATCCGCTCATTCTCAATCAGTTCATCTGGACAGTTTCTTTTTAGTAGAAACGTTTCACCCTCACTCCAGAGGGCTTCGTCAGTCAGAGTAGTTCGAAGTAGCTCGAAGCCCTCTGGAGTGAGGGTGAAACGTTTCTACTAAAAAGAAACTGTCCAGATGAACTGATTGAGAATGAGCGGATTTGATACCTGGACTATTGAGAATTAACTTTCTAGACTACTTCTATATTTGATTTTATTCTAATGTAATCAAAAGAATAACTTTTGTCATTTTCATGATATATGTTATATGCTGTTATTCTTTTAATATGGAGTATTACTGTGTTACTTGACCATATAATGGTGTCAGAGTGAATTTTATGTGTTATTGTGATTTTCAGATTTGTTCTAGAAGTGTTAAGACGCTAATCCAAGTATTTTTCCTCTTGGAGTCTATGCGTCTGTCTTTTCCTAAACATTTCCTCTGCTTCTGGCTGTAACCTTGGGTCGTGATAACAGCAAGTGAACTCCTCGACTGTTTCTTCTGAACCAATCGGAAAGAGACAAGTCTTACGCCAAAAATACACTACACGCGGCTCCGCCCCGCTCCGCAGGTCGCAGCTGAGCGAGTCCAATTTCCATTACCTGCGCTGCAGCTCAGGTCCGAGTGGATGCGCTGCTCCGAGACGCATGCGCGGGAATTGCGAGATCGCGCGATAAATCAAGTGATAAATAAGTAAGTCAGAACAAAATAATTCACTCTGCACCTCGTTGTTTGCCAACCGCCATAAAACTCCACTAAGAAGAAGAAACAATTCACTCGGTGGAAGAAGGAGAACAACTGTAGATACTGCTGCCTTGATATTCTCTCGTAAATGAGCGACAGGACATGGTTTGAGCAACAGGAAGTGATGTATTACATTTCAGAATAAAATACTTTATTTATTTCTTGTATTTCTTTTTATTTCTTGTATTGCGTTTGTAGGCGTAGTCATAAATGATAGTTTGACAGCATTTTTGTACAAATAAATCCGTATAGAGCTAGGATTAGTCCGCCCGTGGTGATTTTATTTTGTAAATACGGAAGTTGTGCTCGTTCCTTTTCCTGTTGGTGCGACGTAATCTTCAAAAGTTGACTCCGGCACAGCTCCGGCGTCCGGCAGAAATAGAAAAATTTCTAATTTTGACGGACTGCCGTCCGCTCTCCGCAGCTCGCCGCCGCCGTGCGGAGCCAGTGTAAATTCTGTCATTGATTATAATGGGTGCGTATTTGCTGCGGAGGTCGGACCGGAGCGGGGCGGAGCTGCAACGCGTGTAGTGTATTTTTGGCGTTAGAGTTCTTTCTTAAAGTTCTAAGCTAAGCTGGAATAGACAGAGTCTGCTGGAGTAAACTTCAAGACATGAGGTTTCCCAAAGAGCTGAATGAACGCCTGTCACACGCTAAGTACACGTCATTCAGTTAAAGACTTATAACATGCCAAGTTATAAGTCATCTCCAAGAACTCCAAGTTCTTAACGAACTCTCTGGAGGAACGCTTTATTTTGAAAACTAACCAGGACATGCCACGGTCTTTGACGAGGAAGGCAGGCGTCACGACACGCGAATCTATAAACACGCCGAGGTACAACTGGACTTCACGGACAGATGACCTGTGAGTCCAAGACTGCTTCTACAACTCTATCCACCGAGACGAACGTCCAAAGGTACAGAGTGCTGATGTTTTTGGATCGTGCTGTGAGGTCGAGCTGGTTCTCGTACGGAGGAGTGTCATTTCTGGTTAAAACTCAAAATAGATGACTCTCTAAACTTCCCTTTCTTCCATTTCCTCTTAAACCTCTCTTATCTTAATTTCTAAGCTGGAAACTACATTTTAAGTCATAGAGCCCTCAGACTAAGTATGTTAACATCCAGTATTTATGTCTGTTGTGTTGTAATTTAACTGTGCTGACGTGTTAAATTGCAAGAAAGTGCGAATCATGTCAATCAAGTGTAATGATGTTGATTTTAGTTGATTTATTATAAATAAATGGTAGTGTCTCCTGGCATACCAAACTAAAGTCAACGTTCTCTGTCACTTAATGGCTTTATTTATTTATCCATCATAAAGATCACAGAAATATTGGGTAAACTGAAAAAGAAAAGAATCCGTGAAATTACTATTCAATCTGAATAAGTAAATTAATTAAGGTAAAGAGGTCAGTATTAATATTGACCTCCTCAATATCCTTTACATCTGGTGGCCGTACGTGTTTTCTGAAAGATTATTCATAAATCTGTGATCCCTCATGAACTGTAACGTCATGTTTGCATATTAGGATCCAAGTTTTGGACTCTAACAGATTAATTCTTTTGGCTGGAAAAGTGTTCAGAACGATTGCAGGACTGCAGTTAATGACATTTGAAGCTGAAATTGTTATTTGTTCAACTTTTGAAACGCTATAAGTAGTTTGGTGGGGATCTGTCACGCTGTGTTGGAAGTGTCTGGTGGTTCTGATAAGGACCCGGTCCAGATTACGTTGTGCACAAGCTGAGGCAATCTCACTGCAAAATGACCGCCGAGTCATAGTGCCTGAAAAGCTAATGTTACTTTGCAAGATTGCTGTTGTGCTGGTATTTTACATTTTGGAGCAGGTCAAAGAAGCATATAACTGTTAGAACGTTGTCGGATGGGTTCAGACCCGAGTTTTCTGCTCCATAAAAAGTGGACCGGAACCGACCTTGAAGTGGCTCCCTGAGAGTCTGTGTTTGTTCAACAGCTGCAGTGCTACAGTGCTAAGCGTAACTAAGTTGGCCTATCTAGGTGTGCTCGCCGCATATTTCAGAATTTTGGAAAGTTAATTTGAAGCGTTTGAGTTGTGTATAGAATCTGTAGAATTGGGTTCTGCTGTGCTAAGCTAACGTTAAAGCGACGTGTCATACATGTTTGTTTATGAGCTGTGATTGGATAAAACGAGAGTCGTGATCTGTCAATCACGTCTCGTATCTGTAAAGCGCTGATTCGCTGAAGTGGGGACGCACGCCGATGCGACCAGCCCACTTTTGTCGTTATTTCCGGCACTGCATTGGTTGATGGTAATAAAACTACATTCAACATGAACGCTTGGGAAAAGAACTACATGCGCTGTGATTGATTGGTTGACGTCACGTATCTGTGTAGCGAGCTCCGCCTCGCTCAAGTACGGAAGCTGGTGACGCGTTGCGTCGACCCGCCTATTTCTTGTTGTCATTTCCAGGTGCTGCACTTTGAGTGACAGCTCTCACACACACGGCGAACAGAGGTTTCACTAAAAGTTTTCTCAAAACATCATAAAAAGTCAGCATTTTTATGGTGAAATACCACTTTTAAAATTGTTCTGTACACAAACAAAAAGCTCCTGTTTATTTTAAATAAAAAATTTAGAATAACAGGGTACAGACAAACATTTTTGCTTATTTTAAACACAAAAGAGTTTAAATTAACAACCAAAAGTACATTTTTCACTCCAGATACATTCTCTTGGAGCAAAATTAAACAGGATCTGCTAAATTTTAGTGTGAACAGTGCATTTATTTGAAATCTTTAAATAGGTGTTTGAGTGAAAGACAGAAAAATTAAGCGTGGTTTAATAGTAATTGTTTTAAAAGATAAGTCTATTAAGTTAATACGGCCACAAAGGCTTTAACTTACAACATTTTTCATTGAAGGTAAAACCTAAAATAAATAAAAGGTACTAAATGAATAAAAGACTTGTTTATAGATTACAAGGATAAAACCAGAAAGCTGTTTTAGTGAAGTAACTCAACGCTAAGAAACATTTATTTGCATACACTATAATAAATACCATCTTATTGATTCAAACAAAATCAAAACAAAACGATGGCAGAAAAAGAAGAAGTGGATAAGGATTCTAGTCTGATGGATCTGGTCACAGATTCAGAATCAGACCTAGAGTCGGGTCCTCCTGAATCAGATCCTGAATTGGACCCAGAGTCAGATGCTGAGTCAGATCTAGAGCCGGTGGACCCAGATCCTCAAAGCCTGGATCAAAAGCCTGAATTACATAAGCCAGACTGGATTGATGGGATTTTAGGGCAGCTTACAAAAATATTCACAGATTATGGTAAAAAGGTGCCTGAAATGAATCCACTAACATTAAACTCTGAGCTGACAACGGTGGCAAGCAGTGGCTCAAAAAAGGAAGCAAAAAAGGTCAGTATGGAGCGCTTAGCAAAGCTGGCCCTGTTACTAAAAGCCAGGTTGGACCAGGAAGTCAGAGTAAATTCAGGTCTAGAGCATGATCTGAAGCGTGAACAAAGAGCACACAAGGCAGATAAGTTGATTTACAACTAGCTCGAATTGAAGCTGAAAAGCTGCAGGTGGAGGTTCAGTCACTAAAACAGTCTCAGATGGACGATACAGCTCAACTGGTTTGCAAACAAAAACAGGCTGAGGTGGAACATTTGAATCAACGTTTACAGGAGGCAAATGAGTCATGTGAGGAAATCATAAAAAGCAAAAAACATACTTTAAAGTTATACGAGGAGTCAGTACGTGAAAATCTCAGGACTCGTGCACAACATGAGGTGGTCATTATTGAAAAAGATGAACTCTACAGTCGGTGTTGTGAATTACAACGCGAGTGTACAGACAACCGAGTAGAATTAAAAGTGTGCAGGGAGAAGCTGGCCTCAACTGAATACAAATTAATCAAAGAAAAGAAAAAACATCTGGTATTAATTAAAGGTCAGTCTCCAGATGCGCCTAGAACACCAACACCACCGCCTAGAACATCAACTCCATCGCCTAAACCACCACGCCGTCCCTTAGGGCTTCTAAAACCAACAAACCCACCGGATGCGCCGGTAGGTGGATCTGATAACCCACAAACTCCTCTCTCAATGGCTGAACTACGGAATATGGCTAAAAGCATTCAAACCTTCCCTCTAGGCTAGGGTTGGGCGATATGGAAAAAATCATATATCACGATATGGACTTTTTTATATCACGATAACGATATATATCACGATATAAAAAAAACTTTGGTCCAAATTTTTCCTGTACACACACACATACATCGTGTTGTATATATACAACACGATGTGTGTGTGTACAGGAAAAATTTGGACCAAAGTTTTTATTTTATTTTTTATTTTATTTTACTACAGATACAGTTACAATTATAAGAATGTGAACAAAAAGAACAAGGAAATTTGGACCAAAGTAGAAACTTTGGTCCAACTTTGGACCTACTTTGGTCCAAATTTTCCTGCAGGTGGCGGTAAAACAACGGCTGCTAATAAAACCCACGAAGAAGAAATCCGCTCTGACTGGAGTAAACAAGGCAAAGAAACAGAAAAGAGAAAACGTTGCGTTTGATTCCGGTTCTGTTGTGTCTCTGGTCTGTTTTGTATTGGTTAACTGGACCCGAGTTCGGACTCGGTTGGACTTCGTGTCCTCTGGACCCATTTTGTCTCCGAGTTTCAGCGGAGCGAAATAATGGAAGCTAACAAGGTGAGCTTCCCCCTCTTTTTGGTAAAAGTTCTTCTTCTTGGGCTGCCTGCGCAGCTGTTTCTCCATGTTGTGACACCCATAGATATCTGGTGACACCGGCTTCATGCCGGCTGCGTCTCTGTTGAACTCGAGTTTAACAACGTAAAGCATGTGTCGCAAACCCGCGCGTGCGTCAAACATAAAGCAGCGCCGTCATCTCGCAAAACCACAATATGAAGCTTCTTTGCGACCGTTATTTTTTTATTCTTATTTATCACGATAGAGACGATAGAAGGAAAGTAGCACAATAGACACGTTTCTATCGTCCCCACGATATATATTGTCATATCGCACAGTCCTACTCCAGGCCCGTTGGGCTCACATGAAACCAAGATCTATCTCGATGACCTTGATTTTTAGCTTCAACGCTTCCCAGAAGCTACAGTTGATGATAAAATCTGTCTGGTAAGGTTAACCTCGGACAGGACAGTGCATGCTTTCATGAAGCGTCAACGGGACGCCGTGATGAAAGACTACAGTCTTTTATGTGCTGCGCTGATAAAGGAGTATACTCCTTGCACGGGGCCCGATGGCATCATAGCGGCGGCTGACGTCAAGCAAGGTAGGAATGAGCACCCAAGGTCATATTATGACCGAATATTCCGTGCCTATTTCGGTGACAGATGCGAACCAGAAATGGAGGAAGAGGTAGGGTTTAAATATATCTTCAGCAAAAATCTCTGCCCTGACATAAGAGAGAAAGTACATGTCAGCGCAAACTACAAACGGAGGTCCATCGAAGAAATAAGAGAGTGTGCGATAGATGTTTTTACAGGTCGCACACCAAACAAAACACCCTTTGAGGTGTGCCCAGGTGAAATGGTCAAATCCAACTCACTAGAGCTGGAAGGGGCGCGGAAACCGACTCCCTATCCTACAAAAGGTAAGAAAAAACAGAATTTTCGACCTAACGGACCACGTAGTGAAGGTGCCCGCTGGAACAATGACCCGAAGTGGTTAAGAGACCCAATATGGTTGAGAAGGACGAGCAAACGCCCTGTCCCTGCACCTCGGACGAAGCTGCCCGAGATAAGCAAAAAACCACAAACGGTAGGTGTCCGCTCTTTAAGTGACCCTCCGCGGTCTACACCGAGCAAAGGCCCTGCCCCTGCACTGCGGACTAGACAGTCCGGGAGTAGCAAAAGGTCACAGAAGTTCCAGAAAAAAGGCACCATACCTCTAAGCTCTGAGGAGATAGTGGACATAAGTTGGTTGTTTGAAAACTTGAATGATACAGAGGATGACCGAACTGGTACATTGAGTGACATTGTCTTTGATAACTCAGAGCACATGGATAACTCAGAGCACACAGTTAGTGACAACAAGAGCAAACGACAAAGAGAAAAACGTCTCAAAAAAGGCCTTGAGTTACAACATCAGTTTAGACAATCAGTGATGAAACAGTGCGCTGTAACTGCTTTTGAGGCTCACATGCAAAACAAAACACCCTCTGAGGTGTGCCCAGGTCAAAAGGTCGTATCCCAGTCGCTAAAAATAGGAGAGGTTCTCTCTCCTATAGAAAGCGAGAATAAACACTGTCGTCTCAAAGGCCCTCTGACCTCAGAAGAGGTAGAGAACATACGTCGGTTGTTAAAAGAGTTGGATAATACTAGCAAGAATGAACAAGATTTTCAAACTGACAAACAACGAAATGTTGGTGCCAGCTGGAACAGTGACTCAAAATGGTTTAAAGGGAGCCCCGCCCCTAAAGCACCTCAGATTGAAAAATCTGAGACAAGCAACGAACCACAAAAGGTAGGTGTTCACTCTCTAAGAGACCCACAATGGTTCAGATCGAACCAGGTGGGTGAAAACCAAGGTCTGCCGGTGGGTGAACTTCAGAAGAAATTGAAGTATGAGGACCTATACTCATGTAACTATGCGTGGTCCCAACAGAAACCCCCGAGCCTCGGAACTGCACCTCCCGCGCCTCGAACAGAACAGTTCGAGACATGCAAGGAGTCACGAATGGCCCGGAATAATGGCCCAACACCTCTATGCTCGGAAGAGACAAAGGAAGTAAGTAGTTTGTCAGTAGATTTGAATGTTACTGTGCTTAACCAACCTGATACAATGAGTGGCGTTATCATTGATAATGACACTATCAACATTGACCAACCTGGGGTGATGTGCAGCACTATCTTTCACAAAGACTCAGAGCACACAGATGCTGACAGCCAACAAGATGCTGACAGTAAACAAGATTACACAGACAGAGGTACACGTGAACAAAAACGTGTGCCAAGACCTGTGAGGTTTCTGTGTAACCTTATACAAAGGGGGGTGGCTAAGAAAGCTTACCTGCCTATCACACTGGAAGGTGTCCTTGAGCGTGAAGCCCTCCTGGACGGCAGTTCTGATATTACTATTATGTCAGCCAAGCTGTTCGAGGAGCTGAGGACCGCCGCTAACGGTGTTGACAGGCAAATACCCTTCGTGAAGAGTGCTATTGAGCTGCAGGGTCTCTCAGAGACGAGAACAACCCTATCAGCTATAGCTATGGTTCACATGCAGATTGGAAAAATGACACTACGCCACCCGGTGTTTGTGTCTAAACTTGACTCGTTCCCATTTTTGTTTGGCCAAGACTTTATAAACCGTTTCGGCGCGATTATAGATTATGGTCAACAGACAATGTGGGCAACATGAGAAAACCCCTGCCAATAAAAGTGCCTCCTAGTTGTGATACAGACTGCCTAACCGCAGGTACCGCAGAGGACACAAGGGACTGTTCATCCGAGGACGAGAGCCCGGTAAGTGAACCTTCAACTACAGGTGAGACAGAAGAGACCCAAAAGTTGGACCAAACTCTGGCCCAACAAGAGAACCTCCTCTGCGAGCTGAAACAATCAGCACTCACTGAACAAAACCTACCACAGGTAGTGAAAGGTGTTGAGATCCAGGGATCCCACACCGAAGACGTTGTACTGTCCTTTGGGACAGGTAATTCGGCAATCAGCCAAGCTTTCGATGAAACCTTGGTTCAAGGGCATTTGAGCCAGAAAATGACAGTCTACAAGACGCTGACAGTCACTTGGACATCATTATTGTTACAGATTTCGAGGACCCCTCATCAGACAAAAAGGGGGCAAACTCGCATTACCTACCACAGGTAGAGAAAGGTGTGGAGATCCAAGGACCCCACACCGAGGTTGCTGTACTGTCCCCTGGGACAGGTAAATCGGCTATCAGCCAAGCTTTCGATGAAACCTTGGTTCAGGGACATTTGTGTCTAGAACTAATCAGAAATGACATAGTTTTTACAGACTCAAAGAGCCCTCTTCAGTCAAGAAGTGGGAAGACACACACAACGACAGTGACCCGTCGCAGTCTGTACAATCAGACACACCTGCGACTGCGCCGACAGTTGTGACACACCTGAATTACACAGAAAGAGGTAAATGTAGGAAGATACGTTGGCCGAAACCTAAAAGGTTCCTGTGTACTGTCTTCTCTCGGCTGCGCGAACAGCTTAAACTAAACGGTGGCATCCTAACTTGTGCCCATGGACGGACGTCCTCACCTGTGTTCGTGGTCCCCCATGACCAAAGGGGGGTGATGTTAGGCCATGCCAAAGACAAAGATTTGAATGTACACCTCAGAAACACTTTTGCTTTCGCCCAGAAAAACCTGGAAAGATCTGCTGAAGGACGTAAGGCGTACTATGACCAGAAGGCCTCTCACAATGAACTCCAAGTGGGAGACAGAGTCTGGTACTATACGTTCGCCCCAGCAACCGGGAAAGGAGGGTCCGAGACCGGAACTCTCGCCCGCAAACTGATGCCCAGGTGGACTGGACCTCATCTGATAACAGACAAGTGTCCTCAGTCGTCTACGAAATCAAAATCAGCAAAGGCCGCAAAGAGCCAATTGCTAAATGGGTACATCGAAATCAGATCAAACCTTACAAGGCGTTCAATGACTCCACAAAAGACAAAGATCTCACAAACTCACCGACTTCATGGGATAATAAGGTCGTCCAAACACAAGTTAGTAAATAAACTAATCAGGTTTAAACTACCGTATTTTCCACCCTATAAGTCGCATTGTCCAACTTGAACTTAGAAACGCTAAGTCTAACACCCACAACAAAAAACTAACCTTAACAACCGTTTAAATCCACGAGATTTAATTTGACCTCGGTCATAAAGTTGAGACCTGTTTTTCTTGTGTGTTGCATTTTGGAATCTGACGACAAGAGTGTGTCGAAGCAGTGAAACGTTGTTTCCTTGTTGTTTAGTCATTACTGTTGTCATTATTTGAGATATTGTTTTGGTTCTGAACACTCCCAGCCAAAAAAGGTTTTGCATTAATGTTAGTTAAAGACTTAAATGGATTTAACTATGCCAACATGCAGTTCATTTTGTTAAAAACCTCAATCGTTAAAGAGTCAATGTAGTTTAAAGCTACTCAAGGTACCATAAACTACACTGGTCTCACAATTTCTAAATTGAACCGATTCGATCGTTTCTATTCTAGATTATCTATTCATTTTGATGAGTCTCGCCATAGACTTCAAAATTTATTAGGAATACCAAATCCTACGTCGTTCGTCTAAAAGACAACAGACATTTAGACCAAACTATATTTCATTTTTCTATTTTAGTTTAACCTAAACTAAGTAATGAATGGAGGAATAGTTTGGAAGAAGAGGCCTTCGTTACAGAAGCCCTCCAAAATTTTATAGGTATAGATCCCTATATCTAATTTTACAGAATTGATCCACCCCTTAATTGGTAATTGTAGCTGATCTAAACCATGATAGCTTACATACCAGGTGCATATAGGTAGGGCCTAATGTAAAATCCCAATCATAAGCCCACCTAAAAAACCACATAATTGCATGACACATAGAACCAGAGTGGCACTGACTGGAAGCCAACCAGCCAACAACCTTCGATGTGGGGACCTGCAGCTCCAACGCTTGGTCTTCAACCTTCATCCAAGGGTCGCCTCCTCTGCGTCAATCGAGGGATCCCCTCTACATGCTGATTATGAAAACAATTGTTGCTGATCAATCAACAAAACTAATCGTTGTGGAATTACCGCTGTGGATTATAAGACTTTGTTTTCCAAGGGATTAAAAGCTTACCGCAATGGGATTACCTACGAACAGTATGGAATTTCCAAAAACTTTATGGGATTATAATTTTTGATTTTTCTTCTTCCACTTGCTGGATTACTTCAAGATCAGAGACAGTTCAAGGTTTCCTTTCGTGTTGGACCCCATCCCCAAGGACTGGCGATGGCTTCCAAAAGGGGGGAGATGTAATGGACCTACCCAGGGTCAAACTAAGGTTTTTGAACTGTTCCAGAGATGACCTTTACTGACCTTTCAGTAAAGCAAGACATTTACTTCAAATTATTCCATTAGTTGTAATCTGAGAACATAGTCACCAAAAGAGACTATTTCTATCTTTGATTTTATTCTAATGTAATCAAAAGAATAACTTTTGTCATTTTCATGATATATGTTATATGCTGTTATTCTTTTAATATGGAGTATTACTGTGTTACTTGACCATATAATGGTGTCAGAGTGAATTTTATGTGTTATTGTGATTTTCAGATTTGTTCTAGAAGTGTTAAGACGCTAATCCAAGTATTTTTCCTCTTGGAGTCTATGCGTCTGTCTTTTCCTAAACATTTCCTCTGCTTCTGGCTGTAACCTTGGGTCGTGATAACAGCAAGTGAACTCCTCGACTGTTTCTTCTGAACCAATCGGAAAGAGACAAGTCTCAGAGTTCTTTCTTAAAGTTCTAAGCTAAGCTGGAATAGACAGAGTCTGCTGGAGTAAACTTCAAGACATGAGGTTTCCCAAAGAGCTGAATGAACGCTTGTCACACGCTAAGTACACGTCATTCAGTTAAAGACTTATAACATGCCAAGTTATAAGTCATCTCCAAGAACTCCAAGTTCTTAACGAACTCTCTTGAGGAACGCTTTATTTTGAAAACTAACCAGGACATGCCACGGTCTTTGACGAGGAAGGCAGGCGTCACGACACGCGAATCTATAAACACGCCGAGGTACAACTGGACTTCACGGACAGATGACCTGTGAGTCCAAGACTGCTTCTACAACTCTATCCACCGAGACGAACGTCCAAAGGTACAGAGTGCTGATGTTTTGGATCGTGCTGTGAGGTCGAGCTGGTTCTCGTATGGAGGAGTGTCATTTCTGGTTAAAACTCAAAATAGATGACTCTCTAAACTTCCCTTTCTTCCATTTCCTCTTAAACCTCTCTTATCTTAATTTCTAAGCTGGAAACTACATTTTAAGTCATAGAGCCCTCAGACTAAGTATGTTAACATCCAGTATTTATGTCTGTTGTGTTGTAATTTAACTGTGCTGACGTGTTAAATTGCAAGAAAGTGCGAATCATGTCAATCAAGTGTAATGATGTTGATTTTAGTTGATTTATTATAAATAAATGGTAGTGTCTCCTGGCATACCAAACTAAAGTCAACGTTCTCTGTCACTTAATGGCTTTATTTATTTATCCATCATAAAGATCACAGAAATATTGGGTAAACTGAAAAAGAAAAGAATCCGTGAAATTACTATTCAATCTGAATAAGTAAATTAATTAAGGTAAAGAGGTCAGTATTAATATTGACCTCCTCAATATCCTTTACAGCTGCAGGTGGATGTCCCTCAAGAGGAAAAAGACAGCTGCTTCCTCTGTCTCAGACTGGAAATAACAAACAGGTAAAAAAATAAAAATAGTTAATAAGATTATCATTTTAAATTAAAAAGGTTAATTATTAATAAAAGAACAATACCTCTTCTTGTGGTTGGATCTCTCGGTCATCATCAGAGCAGGGATTTATTCAGCTCCAGGACTTGTTGACATCAGTTTTTTCATAAAGTGATGAACTTTTTGGCTGGTGTTGACATGATGGACGTGATGGAAGACGTGGTAGAGACGCTCAGTTAATTTAAAGCCTGCACATCAACAACAACATTTCAGACGTAGATCCAGAGCTTTAAAAAGTCCTACAGTTTGTGTTATTGATCTGGACTGATCTGACCTACCTGAAGGCTGTTTTAATGCTGCTGCTGCTCTGTTAGCAGTGTTTACAAGCTGCTGTTCCTCGTTCACGTTCGGATCACGTCGTTAAGTCCGTTCAAGTTAGACGTGTTGTCTGCTGCAGATCCAGTCTCCGTGAAACAAAGTCCACACACCGTTTTGGATGTGCGCTCGTGTTTTTAACAAGTCACAACGTTCCCAAACAAACAGGAGACCGCAGCGAGATGCTAAACCTAGCTTAATGCTAACGTGTGCTACAAGACACCGGGCGGTCGCATAGACTGACGTCACTCCTGTCTTTTTTTTAAATCGCTCCCCCCGAGACGCATTGGCGAAATAAAATAAAATTACAGTTCTACAGAAAATGGCAAAAAAGTAACGCAGAATAATTTGGAGTGAGTAATTTTAATCTGATTACTGGATTTTCAAATAGCAACGCGTTAGATTACACGTTACTGAAAAAGGTGGTCCGACCAGAGTAATGCGTTACAAAGTAACGCGTTAGTGACATCACTGGTTACACTGCTCTCAGTGTTACATTTTTAGAGTTGATTTTACTCTGATTAGAGTTAAATTTAGTTATTGAGTAAAATTTAATTAACACTCACAATTGTTAATATACTTTTACTCTATGAGATAAATAACACTCAGTGTTATTTAAATATGACACTGCTACTTTTCAAGTGTTGCTCTAAATCAGGGGTGTCAAATGTACGGCCCGCGGGCCGTAACCGGCCCGCCAGGGGGTTCAATCCGCCCAAGGATAAATCTGAATTTAAAAAAAAAAACGTTTTTTTAAAATACTGCAGTTCCTATGTTGTCCGCTAGAGGCGCTGTGTTTAGTCAGTTCCTTTGTTGTCCTACTAAAAATCCAGCGCCTCTAGGACCCAGCGGCTATGTGTTTTATGGGAGACGCAGATAGCAAGCGGTGCAGAGACTCTGCTCATTTTCTCTGTGTCCATGTGCACAGCAAGCGTTCATCCTGATGTGAAACAGTACAAAAACAAGATTTCAGGGTTGCTGAGGGAGTTTGAGAAACCATTTCAAGTCTTTAGAAGAATAGAATATATCTTTATTGACATTAAAAATGGGCCGAGTGCACGACGCTGCAGTCGTGTCAGCACCGCCACAAAGGCGAACTCGAGACAGAATTTGCAGTTTTTCTCTCACCACTCACCATCAGAGCTTCTGATGTGCCTGTTGACATGCAACTTGAAATCATTGATTTGCTCTGTGATGTAGAATTGAAGGACAAATTTGCCTCTGTGGGCTTGGACACATTTTGTATCTCTTACCACTCTATCCTAAATTAACAGCACTGGCTGCAAAAATGTTGTCCATGTTTGGGACTACCTACCGTTGTGAGCAAGTTTTCTCACTAATGAACATTAATAAAACAAAGCTACGCTCAAAGCTCCATTTATGTGTTCACAATTGCTTCCTAGATGTGTAAAATGGATTTTAAATTCATTCATTTCTAAATTTTGATGGGTTTGATGCATTTTTAAAATGCAGGAAAGTGTTTAACAAAACAGTTTGTTGACTAAATGTTTTAAAACGTGCAATCACTGATCAGTTTGTGTTACATATCCTGAGGAAGCTGCCAATGCTGACACCTTTTAGTTCTTATGTATGTTGACTGCAGTCATGTTTTTGTGTGGTTAATTAGTCTGTGATCAGGCTTGTGTGTGTTCAGCCAGGAACACCTGAGAGCCACGCCTATATATACTTCAAGTTGACTGTGCTTGAATGCGGAGTGTTGTGAGCTCAGAGTTTGGTTGCTTTATTGCTGAGCTGTTTGAGTACTGTTTGGGTACTGTTTGAGTACTGTTTGGGTACTGTGGGGTGTTCTCCGCCCACCCCTGTCTTGAAGTCTGATCTTCTGTTTAGAAGGTTCTGGGTGAGTCATTACTAGCTCATGTTTGGTCTTGACTGCTAGATGCACTTAAAGAGTGGCTACTAGCTCATGTTTGGTCTTGACTGCTAGTTGCATTTGTGTCAGCTCATTTGCTTGTGGAGTTTGACTGTGCTTGATGCACTTAGGAATGTTTGCTCATCATTTGACTTTTGTTGTGCTTAGTGCACTGGGTAGCTGAAGGCTGCATTGATGACATTAGGATCCTGCTAATGATAATTGATATCAGGGATGCTGACCTGTGTGGTTAGTTTAAGCTGGTTTAACCAGGAACATTATTGAGCTTGGAGCTGTTTGGAGCCTTTTGGAGCTTTTTGGAGCTGTTTGGAGTTTTTGTTTGTTTGCCTAATGACAGAGTGAGATCGGTAGTCCAGTTATATCGTTTTTCTTTTACCCCTAGGGTCCCCTTTTGGTCAGGTAGTCCGTCTCCAGATAGGCTGCGACGGCCCTGTTTATGGGTTGGGCTGATGCTGGGGACGTTATATTCTTTTTGGCTGACTCACTCTCGTCCACCATTTTTTTGCACTTTGTCTAATCTTTGCTTTTCCTGACCCTGTGCCAGAAGACGGTGCACTCCGCACCTGGAGGGAGGAGTCGGGGAGTTTTCCAATAAAGCTTTTTAATTTATCTTCTGCCTCCTTGTGTCTTGTGTCCCGTTTATGTGTTCGGCCTGAGCCAGCCGTAACATATTTTGGGCGCCTCGTCCGGGATCTTGAATCCTTTTTGACTCCTTGTCTGGATCTTGGATCCTTTTTCTCCTTTTGCTCCTTGTCTGGATCTTGAATCCTTTTTGAGTCCTTGTATGGATTTTTGAGACATTGTCTGCATTTTTGAGCCCGCGTTTGGATCTTTGAGCTGTTGTGATCCTTGTTGGGTTAATTAAATAAACCTGCTGTTGGTTTGACTCGTAGGCGGGTCCAGCGCTGTGCATGTTTGTGGAAATCTGGTTTTGAGCAGACATTGAGATTTTTGTGCTTAAAATATTGAGAGTGTGGTGAAGTCTTTTGAAGCCAAGTGTTTTTGGACAGCAGTTAATAGAATTAACTGCTCCTTTTTACATTTGGTGTGTGACAGCTGTGTGCTGTAGTTTGCACTCTCTCTGGAGCTGACAGGACCAGCTCTGGAGCTGACAGGACCAGCTCCTAGTTGCTGATTGAGCTGAAACACGCAGCTGTGTGTGTTTTTGGATTGTGCTGCTTTCAAATGCAGCTGGGATTTTTTTCTGTTGTTTACAGTGAAAGTCTTTTGAAGAGGGGTACAGCTTAAAAGCTGTTTGTGTCCACATCATGGTGTTCAATTTAAAGAAATTTATTGAACAGCCCACGGTGCAGGTCTTTGCTGACTGCACTATAGAACAAATGTTGAGTGTGGCAGAACACTTCAACATTGATATAAGAAGCCGCATTCATGAAAAACATTTTAAAGGTGAACTGTTGACTAAATTATTTATGCTTGACATTTTTCCTGAGGTAAATGATACAGAGCGTCTAAAGGAAAAGGAAAATGAAGCTGCTTTAAAAAGAAAACACGATGAACAAATAAGGAAAGAAAAAGAGCTTATTTTAGAGCAGTTCGAAATTAAAAAAAGAAACTTAATGATTAAACACCAAGCTCTCTTGAAAGAACAAGAGCTTGAGCAACAGAGACTTCAAGCTGCTCTGGATGAAATTAAGCGTCTTCAGGAACAAGAGGATTTGGAACGGCTGAGAAGGCTGACAATTCAACATGCCTGTCATCCGGTGGTTACTGCACCAGTGCTTTGCACTCAAGCAGCCCTAGCATGTCCTAACTTTGATGCATCATCTGTGTCTATGCGGGTGCCTCTCACACCTCAACAGAAGGGGGCGCCTCAAGAACATCTACCGGAGGAAGAAGACGAGATCAATTTGAGTAAAAACTCCCTGATGAACTGTGAAGCAAAACCGATTCCAGTGGAGGAAGTGAAACTCTTGCTTCATCTTCAAGAAGTAGATGACGATCTTGGTGACTGTTTCTTACAGATGTTTGACACTGAACATGAAACTGAACAAACCATAGTTCAGTCAGATGAGGAAATAATAGATTTAGAAG
>JBBPBX010021584.1:23104-42231 GCA_038048925.1 Garcialebias charrua | reverse complement strand
ACCAAACGGCATTTAAAAAATGGCTGACTCACTACATAGTAAATTAGCGGAAAATTCAAACGCAGCCGCTGAATTTAATTATGGTCAAACTGATGAGCTGATGGCTAGTCTGAACGCAGATAAGACCAAACTAAACCGCTTCTGTCTTAAAACAACTCCAGTTTCACAAATCAGAGTTTGTGCAAATGTGGTTTTGTGAAGTGTTGCATCTCTGTCAGTTTTGCATTTTTATTCTGGCAGAAATATTGTGATATTCCTATCAGAAGTATACCCCAGACTGTACTGAAAGTGCTACAGCTAGCTGCTGCTGGTGGCATTTGAGCTTGCAAATAATCACAGAATTGAATGTAAGTTAACAGGTGTCCTACAATCAAAATGGACAGCAGTGTATCAATTTATGAAAAAGGGTTTGTACAAACTGTTGTAATAGTTTTGAGACTGGAGTCTAATTTGTCTTTATTACCAGTCTGGCTAACCATTAGTTCATCAAGTTTAAACTCTTTCTCCAAACTGAAGTCGTCCAAAGAGCTTTCTACAACAGGTAAGATATTATTTATAATCTTTACACCAAACCCCACTTAATGAGGTCTGAATTTTTACTTTAAACAAAGGATTCTGGGCTCTAATCAGTAGATATGATGGTTTACCTGACATCTGAAGGTACTGGAAGTTAGTTGTGATGCAGCGCAGGTCTTCTACAGGGTCCCAGTGTGGAGGAGAAGGATGTGGGCTGCAGGAACTTTCTTGTTCCTCGTGATGCAAAATGGTCACCGTTCGGGCTACCATTTCTTTTCGACAGAAGATCTGACAAAGAAAATATAAACCGTGATGAGTCAAGAAAAATGTCCTTCCCAGATGTGTAACCATAGTTTCTTTTACAAGTGTATCCTCAATCACTTTAAAGCTTCAAGATAATGATTAATGAAACAAAGCTGGTATGAAATCGTTAAAGCGAATAGTAATGTTTGAGGAATTTTGCTTCATATTTGAGCACAAGTGTTCAAAATCTACATTTATTCTTCAAAACGAGCAACGAAGCAAAAACAAAGTAAACTAAAACCTGATAAAGGGCACATAATATAAAGAACAATGTAAAAAATACATTGTATTCACAGGTCAGAATATTAGCTCATATTTTCTTTGTCAAATGGAACCATGAAATAAATGTTAACAAAACTGTCTATACTGTAGTGCCATAAAGCTGTTTTTTCCTGAGGTACGCAGGAAAAACACAACAGTGCTATAAAACCCATGTTGACATGTTAACACGCAACACCTGGATTTGCAAATAAAGCATTAAATAATAGTAAATCAGTGGCAGTTTTAGTTTTACTCCACAACAAGCTGCTTAGCAGAAAATACAACCAAATATTCAACATAAATCATAAGTATGTGAAATATTCTTACCTTAAATCATGAAATCCTACAAATGACTGCCACCATTGAAGAAAGTGGGGGGTTAAGAAGGGAATCTGGTTTATTCCTGCAGTAAAGTGTTTAATCCCCAGAAGAGTCCAAATGTGTAGAGATCTCTGTGGCTTCTGGTGGAACTAAAAAGTGTGTGTGTGTGTGTGTGTCGGAGGGGCAGCTCTGACAGCAGCTGAGATCAGGAGGGCTGACAGCCCAGCTTCCCGGGAATCTGTTTCCAGGAAAGGTTTTGTGTTTCAGCAGCCCGCAGCAACAGAAAAAGGTTGCAGCCCAGCGGATCAACACAGCAACACACACTACTTCCTCTGCAGATGTCAACAAAAGACACAAAAAGACTCCCTTAGCTGGGTCACAGTCTTTTATTTCCTTACAATAGGGGAGGAATGGTGATGAAAAGGACAAAAACACATTCAAACACCAGCTCACACTATGCTCTGACAATCAGCTTTTGGCTCAGTCCCAAGTCTAACAATGACACAAGAACAATTTCAGAGATTTATTATGTAACAGTCTTCAGAAATATGGCTGTTTTGATGAATAACTTCGTGCATATTTTATTGTAATTACATAACAAAGCTCCCCTATTTTAATTAAACTAGTATACAGTACCTTCAACCTAGTACTGTATACTAGTATACCTTGAAAATTTGTCCTGTTACCTGCCACCTTGCATGTTAAAATGTATAACAAAGACTTTGCACAATCTCTTAGTGCTTTAACTGTGTGTTGGAGTTGACTCTCATCTACTAACCGTTTAAATTTTAGTTCAATATGTGTAAAACTGATGGTGTTCTGACCAATTTTGGTGTAATGTCATTAGCATCTTGCATCAGGTTAAGGTTTTTAAGGTTTAAGGTTTCTTTAATTGTCATTCGCACCACGTGGTACATGTGGTGGAATGAAATTGTGTATACAGGGTCCCAGTTACATCCAACAAAAGTATAAATTGTAAAAGAAAAACAAGATATGAACTAAGAAATACGCTAAACTAAGAATACAGTAAGCACTAGCTAGTACAAAAACAATACGCTGAACAACAGCAGCACGAACATGAGTCTGTGTGAGCAGATGAGTACGAATGAACACAGCAGCGTGAAATAAATCAGCAGCATGAGATCAGCAGCATGGATAGCCAACAGCACATATCAACAATCAAGTGGCATTACAGTGATTTTTTTCTCTCACAATAATTATCCTGATTAGAGATTCATGAGTCTAACAGTCTCAGGGTACAAGCTGTTCCTCAGTGTAGTGGTTCTACACTCAATGCTCCTTAACCTCCTTCCTGATGAGAGCGGGGCAAAAAGAGTGAGTGTGCTGGGTGAGTGGGGTCCTTCATGATGCAGGTGGCTCGATCTCTTCCTGCATCTGGAGGTGTAGATGTCTGTGATGCTGGGGAGGCTGACTCCAACACAGACTTCTGTGCAGCCTTCACCACTCGCAAAGCTTTTCTTTCTGCAGCTGTGCAGCCTCCATGCCACACGTTGATGCTGGAGCACAGGATGCTCTTCACTGCACACCTGTAGAAGGAGGTGAGGACTGAGCTTCTCAGACCAGCTCGTCTCAGCCGTCTGAGGAAGTAGAGTCTCTGATGACCTTTCTTGATCAGGCTGGTGGTGTTGTTGCTCCAGCTGGGGTTGTTATTCAGTTGCACGCCAAAGTACTTGTAGAGACCACTTCCACTGCAGATCCTCTTATGTTAATGGGGGGGTAGGTGTGTTTGTTCCTTCTGAAGTCCATGACCATCTCCTTCATATTGATATGAAGGTTACAGGTGTTCCACCTCCTGCCTGTAGCTGGACTCATCATTGTTTGTGATGCATCCACAAATTATTGCAAACATTTTAAACTAAATTTTTGCTAAACATTTGCCATCAGATAATGTGATAAAGATCCCCCTCAGCTACTACCAAAAGTCTAGCTCAAAGTCTGTAAAACCGACAGAGTTGTAGCTGAGTTTGTGTTTGCTAAACTCAATTAGTTGTGGCGAACATCTTGAATCAGGCTGGCTCCAAAGTTTAGTGGATTGTAAATGTATATTTGATCATTACTTTCTGAGAGCTTTACTCAATATTATACACTAAATTAATTAAAGATATTTTGCTAACATTTTGGATTTAAAGCCAGCACTTTAGGTGTATGCCAAAGTTTCAAGCAAAGATGTGGATCAGTTTGTGTTGGAGACGACTCTCAGCTACTAACACACAAATCGTTCTCACATCTGTCAAATTAACCGTTAAAGCCATTTTTGGGTTGATTTAGGTCGATTAGCTGTGGCAGCCATCTTGAATTGATTGACAGCAAATGTTAATCAGTTGGAGACGTATACACTGATTGTTTACTTTTTGAGTTTCAATAAAGAACATCCATGGGGCCATGAGATATTTTGCTAACAGACAAATACACAGGCACTTACATGATTGCCCTCCTTTCCCAGGCCATGGTTATTATTTCATAATGTCATATTGCATTTGTTTTTTACTTCAATGTTTTCGTTAAAAATTAAAACTTTCCACAGAATGTATAACTTTCAACTTTCCTAATGTGTTTTCCGTTGTTTTAATGTAAACTATTTTTTAACATTTTACATTGGTCTCCACTTCCTGTCATGTTTAATGCAGCAGTTTAGTGGAAATAGAAATTAGTTTACTGTAAGCATTAATTATGTTATGTCTTCATTTAAAATGGAAATGACATTCTGTAGCAAAATTACTTTAATAATTAAAAAAATACTTATCCCCCTCTGCCATTCCCTTCATATGAGGACTTTCTGATATGACATTTTGTCTCATTACGCTGTAACAAGAAGTTCTTGTTGAGGTGAGGTGGAAATTAGTTTTTTCTTGGAAATCACCGTTTTCAAAAGTGCGTGCATTTTCAAAAATTCATCATAAACCCAGCCCATAGTTGGAGATAATGACCACTTGAAAACTGCTGCTCAGCTCTGAAGCCGGCTTCCAAGAAGAAATGTTCACATTAGTGGTGTTTCCCGTGAGGCATGAAAGCATCAGAGTGCACAGCCGAGGGCTTCTGGGTAGAGCGCCTTCTTGGAAAACACACACAACCCCGTGACCCCACTGCTGCCGGCCTCTCCTTTTCCTTTATTTATGCATGTCTCATTCAGACACATTTCTCTCATTTGCAAAATACAGTACCTGTAATTCACAAATGTAAACAAAACAATACTAAAATATACAACCACAATAAAACAACAACCAAAAACCAATTAAAAGCACGAGGTTCATGGGTGAATTCTTCAGTTTTAAGTTGTTGTTGTATTTCTTTATTTTTTTAGGGTGGTGGGGTGTTAACGAGAGTGGAAAACTTCTGATCCTGCTGAAGCGTGTTCCAGCTGGAGCAGCCAGAGCAGGGGTCTGCAACCTGCGGCTCTGGAGCCACATGTGGCTCTTTGGTCCCTCCGCAGCGGCTCTTTCAAGCTTTGACCAAAACTAACATAAAACTGAATTTTATAGGATGTTATACCCACAACAAAAAATGACTAGTTTGAGCTGTTTTTCTGTCATTTCCTTTGCAAATATGTGGACACTAGTACAAATACACAGAGTAAAGTATACTCCTTTAACTTTATGCTTATTTTCTTCTGTAGCTGTATGTAACTTTTCTAACAATATATTTTTAACATATTTCTTCACTCTGTCACTACCTCCTGACATATTGATTTTAGACAAGTAATCTCTGAAAAAAACTGTATTGTCCCCTTGCTTCTCTAAAAGCATTTCTAAAAAGCCACAGTGACCCACCGTTAACCAGCCAATAAAAACAGAGTTTGTAACCAGCCAATAAAAACAGAGCTTGAATTTGAATTTCAGCAGAGCAAGGGTAACAGAGCCATATATGGCTCTGAGGGGGAGGAACCAGAAACGTGTCTCTGTTCAAAATTTTCCTAAGTTCCAGCGTGTTCCAGAAATTACATACTGAACCTTTAAAGTAGGATACTCAATTTCTCCACAATTAAAAAAACAACATATAAGCCTGAACTGTTCATTGTTTGTTTTACATGATATATATATATATATATTTTTTCTTTTACAAGAATCCAGCCTTCTGTGATAGACGTGCAACCTGGATATGAGCACCAGTGATCCCCCACAACCCAGAAAGTAAAAAGCAAATCCTGGCAAAAACCAATGCAGATATGTTCTTGTTTTTGATTTTATACATCTATCTTATAATGTTTTGCTAGTTTTTGATACTTTGTTTAAAAAAAAAAATCTGTATAAAAAAAAAATCTGTATTTCTCTCTTATGTTTTTCTATTGTTTACTGTTTAAGGAAATTCTACCATTGCTGTTCATCATTCTTTAGTTTGTAGCAGGTCGCTCTTGTAAATGAGTCCACGAGACTCAATGAGATTTACCTGACTAAATAAAGGGTGAATGAAAGTAAAGATAATGGATGGATGGAATCCAGTCTTTTCTTTTGTCTCAAAATGGAAAAAAATCAATGAATGTTAACAATAATTAGATGTTTTTAGTTTTATAACTTAACGCCTACTGGCCAGAAAACCTCCCTCTATCAAACTTAAAGTGGGCCATGGGCCACCAGTTGATAATGACAACTGCAGTGAGTTTTGCAGCTCTGGACACTGGATAATCTAGTGAACAAAGGGGCAGAAATGGCTGTTTTGATCCTAAAGGTTGCAGACCCCTGAGCCAGAGTATCACAACGCCTCTTACCCAGATCAGTATAGGTGGCACACTATAGGTGATAAGCGAAGAAGGCGGGTATGAGGTTATTAAAAATATATAACAAGATAAATATGCTGGAACCAGTCAGATAATAATACATTTATAAATGAGTGTACCAAGTAAAATCTGCAGATGTGGAACAATGGCTGCTTAACCAGAGGACAAAGCGCAATGAGAGGTTTCCTGTCTGTGAAATCCCCGTCTGCGTAACTATGAGATCTTACGTACACAGAGGTAGAAATCAAGCAACACACACACACTGATGGAAAATACACCAAATATGTTTTTATTGTAGAAGTGTGTAAAACAACAGCCTTCTTGTGAGTGTAGTCACGTCTCAATTGGATGACTCTCTTGGACCTGATAAAGCATTTCATTAACACATGGGTCTGCAAAATGTGACTTATAATCCATCTTAAAGCAGGAACTTCACAACGTTTACTATGGGATTTTTATTAACTAAAGTGTATGAGGAAAATTTAGAAAAGTGGTAAGAGTAAACAGGAAATGACCATGCAGAAAAGCAGCAGAAGGCTTTATTTTAAAGCTGTTAAAATAGCAACAAAGCCAGACCTCAGTCTGCAGGATTTACAGCAGCAGGTGTGCACTCGACAGGCCTGTCTGCAACTAAATCTGTCCCCATTTGAAAGTCTAAGTTGCATCATGAAGACAAAAATTAGACAACCGGGTCCTGCTAGGCAGCTCATCTATTTTCAAAAAGAATGGACCCACGTTCCTTTTGAAAAACTGTAACAGTCGAACATCTTTAACTCCACAACAATAAAAAGAGCAATTAAAATGTAGCTTGAGGTAATCAAAAGATGAAGATGTTTATCTGCGATTTTTCGATTCTGCTGCTGACGTTCAAGTTATTTTTCTAAACTGAATGGTGTTAGTCAGTGAAGAAACTGGGATTTAAAAAAATGCTGTACATGTATATGTCTATTAAAAATTATCTAATCAATGAATACATTTGATTTTTTAATATCTTGAATTAAAAATAATTATGTTAATGCAGTTTGAATACAGGCTACAGTGGTTCTTGAAAGTTTGTGAAGTCTTTAGAATTTTCTAAATTTCTGTATAAATGACCTAAAACATCCTCACATTTTCACACAAGTCCTAAAAGTAAAGAAAAAGAACCCAGTTAAACAAATGAGACAAAAATATTATACTTGGTCATTTATTTATTGAGGAAATTATCCAATATTACATATTTGTGTGTGGTAAAAGTATGTGAACATCTAAGGTCAGCAGTTAATTTGAAGGTGAATTAAGAGTCAGGTGTTTTCAATCAGTGATGATGATCAGGTGTGAGTGGGCATCCTGTTTGAGTTAAAGAACAGGATCTATCAAAGTCTGCTCTTCACATCATGTTTGTGGAAGTGTATCATGGCAAGAACAAATGAGATTTCTGTGGACCTCAGAAAAAGAGTTGTTGATGCTCATCAGGCTGGAAAATGTTACAAAACCTTCTCTGAAGAGTTTGGACTCCACCAAGCCACAGTCAGACAGGTTGTGGAGGAAATGGAGGAAATTCAAGACCAGTGTTACCCTCCCCAGGAGTGATGAACCAACAAAGATCACTCCAAGAGCAAGGACCCCAGGGTAACTGCTAACAATTGAAGACCTCTCTCACATTGACTAATGCTGATGCTCATGAGTCCACCATCAGGAGAACACTGAACAACAATGGTGGTCATGGCGGGGTTGAAGGAGGAAGCCACTGCTCTCCAAAAACAACATTGCTGCTCGTCTGCAGTTTGAAAAAGACCCCGTGGACAAACCAGAAGGTCAGGGCTTAATTTGAGCCAGATCCTGCCAGAACTTGATCAGGGAACTCTTCTTATTTTGATATGGTGCATTCCAGTAACTGTTTGCTTGGATTCAGTAACTCTCAGACTTACTAATAATAAAGTTATGAACAAATATGACTGCCTTGAACGAATAAAACTTGTATTGGATATGTAAACTGAAGTGGAAGGTGGGTAGGATGCTTGACAGAAGCGGAGTGTGTAGGTAAACATAGATGTTTAACAACCTATTAAAATACACCAAAATGAAAGAAATCGCATCTACTTTATTCAAAATTTTTCAGGGAGGACTTCCAGACCCCCATCAGCAGGTCCACCCACGATTTGCGTTCCGGCATCATTTGGTTTACAAACTAAGCCCTGCAGAAGGCTGTTGGAAGAATGCTTTGTGAACGGATGAGACCAAAATATAACAGACTGCATCTACTGAGGAGACTCAGGTCCTTCGGTGTGCAGGGGACTCTTCTCAGGACCTTCTTTGATGCTGTGGTGGCATCAGCCATCTTTTATGGAGTGGTCTGTTGGGGTAGCAGCATCTCCACTGCTGACAGGAAGAGACTGAACAAGATTCTCAGGAAATCCAGCTCTGTCCTTGGGTGTCATGTTGACCCAGTGGAGGTGGTGGCCGACAGGAGAATGAGGACCAAGCTTCAGCGCATGCTGGAGTTCCCGTCCCACCCCATGCACCACTCTCTGACAGCCCTGAGCAGCTCTTTTAGTGCCCGGCTGCGGCACCCTAAGTGCGTGAAGGAAAGATACCGCAGGTCTTTCCTTCCGGCTGCCATCAGACTGTACAACACGCGCTGCTCTTAGTAGCTCTTAGTAGCTATATTTCGTTTTTATACTGTTTCAGTGTTTTTTTGTACTAATTTGTATTATTTATGTATATAGAGATTTTTTAACATTTTCTGAACTGGTCCCTGTCCTCTATGCTGCTGTGACAATGTAAATTTCCCCACTGTGGGATTAATAAAGGCATCTTATCTTATCTTATCTATCTTATCTTTCTGGTTTAAATTAAAAGTGTTATGTTTGGAGAAAGGAACACATTGCTTCTCTGCAGAAGAACCTTATCCCATCTGTGAAACATGGTGGTGGTAATATCATGGTTTGGGCCTGTTTTGTTGCATCTGGGCCAGAACAGCTTACCATCATGGATGGAACAATGAATTCTGAATTATATCACAAGAATTCTAAAGGAAAATGTCACGACATCTGTCCATGAACTGAATTTTAAGAGGTGGGTCAAGCAGCAACACAGTGACTCTAAGCGCACAAGTGGTTCTACCAAAGAATGGTTCAAGAAAAATAAAGTTCATGTTTCGGAATGAACAAGTCAAAGTCCTGACCTTAATCCAATCCAGATGGAAACCCAGCAACATCCAGAGTTGAAGCTGTTCTGTACAGAGGAATGGGCTAAAATTCCTCCAAGTCGGTGTGCAGGACTGATCAACAGTTACTGGAAATGTTTAGTTGCAGTTGTTGCTGCACGAGGGGTGTCACACCAGATACTGAAAGCAAAGGTTCACATACTTTTACCACTCACAAATATATAATTTTGGATTATTTTCCTCAATAAATAAATGACCAAGTATGATATTTTTGTCTCATTTGTTTAACTTGGTTCTCTTTATCTACTTTAAGGACTTGTGTGAAAATCTGATGATGTTTCAGCTCATATTTATGCAGAAATATAGAAAATGATAAAGGCTTCACAAACTTTCAAGCACCACTGTATGTAGTAGACATNTTTCTACTCTGGGTGACTCTTTAATGGACTTTACTTTATTTATTGTGTCCCAGATGCTGAGATATTCTGACATGCCTTCATCTTCAAGGCTAGCCAGTTGCTCCCGCTCAAGATATTTGATGACATATGAAATTAGATGACTGCGTGTTTTACTAGTCAAAAGTTCTCCTCCAGGTGCTGAGTGCTGCAGTGTGATGCATACTTCGATCAGCTGTTCAAATGTCAAGTTATACAATGCTCCTTTTATCTCCAGCTGAAGATTTTCCAGTTCCGACTCAATTTTTATATTTTGGAATTTCAGACACAATAGAATGGGGTCCAACCGCCTTCAGTTGATTGGTGTTGATCTCTAGTGGTCAGTGCACACTTCAGGATACAAACTGTCAACTGCTGGTTGAAGACCTCAACGTTGTTTTCTGCAAACTTGGGTTGTTTTGGGATGCTCGGCAGGAGGGTTCCACAGGAATCTTGGGAATGGTCCTCTCGCCAAACGATCCCAGCGATGCCTCCAAATGTTGTTCCTTATAAAAAGGACAATTATAAGAAAAGAGATGACTAGTTGAAACCAGTGCGTCTTTACTTACTCTTGTATTAAATGTAAAGAGCCGAACGTCAAAAGCAAAACACAGAAATATTTCCTTATACAACTCTTAACCTTTCTAAATACAAGTAAACACCACATTTCTTTTAGAGAAAATCAAGTATTTCACATTACAGTTACTCAACAATATCTAAACATTTTACTTTGAATTAATGTTGTTACCTTACTGTCAGAAGTAAATTAATAAAGAGAAAAATAGGAATATCAAAATGATGAAGAACAGTACATTACTTGTACTTCATAAAAATTACAATTATAAATATTTCCTTATACAACTCTTAACCTTTCTAAATACAAGTAAACACCACATTTCTTTTAGAGAAAATCAAGTATTTCACATTACAGTTACTCAACAATATCTAAACATTTTACTTTGAATTAATGTTGTTACCTTACTGTCAGAAGTAAATTAATAAAGAGAAAAATAGGAATATCAAAATGATGAAGAACAGTACATTACTTGTACTTCATAAAAATTACAATTATAAATATTTCCTTATACAACTCTTAACCTTTCTAAATACAAGTAAACACATTTCTTTTAGAGAAAATCAAGTATTTCACATTACAGTTACTCAACAATATCTAAACATTTTACTTTGAATTAATGTTGTTACCTTACTGTCAGAAGTAAATTAATAAAGAGAAAAATAGGAATATCAAAATGATGAAGAACAGTACATTACTTGTACTTCATAAAAATTACAGTTATCCTCATTTAAGCTAATCAACCAACTGCCGAACAGAAGAGGTTGCTAACGGCTTACTAACGTTAGCAACAGAGCTAAGTAGCTAGCCAAACACTCTTCACACATTACATTAAAACAAGATAACTAATACGTGACACAAAACAAACTAAACATATACAAACTCGCACATACAGGGCTAGCATTCACTCATATCATTTTCCTGAAAGTTTAATCTAACTTCTTACCTTATAAAAAAGGACAATTATAAGAAAAGAGATGACTAGTTGAAACCAGTGCGTCTTTACTTACTCTTGTATTAAATGTAAAGAGCGCACGAGTCCCCCTAGTGGACTCTTTTGACTATTGCGCCAACGCACCATTCTTTCAAAGGCCCACTACATTCCATGCACACACCAAATCAAGCTAAATTAATGCAGATAATCAAACAATTGGATCTAATATGAACACGGTCAAATGAATATCATACCCTGTAACATTTACCAACCGGACCTGGGTCTAGCTGATATTGCATGAAAAGTGTCATTTCTGGTCATACACTCAAGATAATTAACTTCCTTTAAACTCCATCTTTCCTCCTTCTCACTCTCAAACTTCTCCTTATCCATCCTAAGCTGGTAACTAAACTTTAAGAAATAAAAGTCTCCAGATATAAGTAAATATGTCATCTTATTACTTGTTTCTGTTGTTCACAATTAAATCTGCTGACGTTAAGTTTATAAGAAAATCGATCAGGACCAATCCATTGTACATGTTGATGTAATTTTAATGATTTGTCATTAAATGATTCTACATTTGGTAGGTCGAATATTATAACGTTTCCTGTCAATTGCATCTCGCCTGGTCACAATTTATTGTTTTAAATCCTACAAAGAGAGAACCCGTGAATTATTGATGATAATTTGTGTCAGTTTAACCACGAACCGCCTTTGTGGGTGGAGTTAGCATGTTCTCTCCGTGCATGTGTGGGTTTTCGCCGGGTACTCCGGTTTCCTCCTACAGATCCAAAATATGTATGTTAGGCTGATTGGTAACTCTAAATTGTCCCTAGGTGTGAGTGAGAGAGTGAATGGTTGCCTCATTTGTCTCTATGTGGCCCTGTAATGGAATTGCAACCTGTCCAGGGTGTACCCCGCCCCTTGCACAAGGATTGCTGGACATGGGCACCGGCGACCCCAAATACCCAAAACGGACAAAGCGGGTAAAAAATAATGGATGGATGGATGGAATAAAAATATAAAACATACCGTATTTTCCGGTGTATAGGTCGTACCTTTTTATGTTTTTTTCAAGGCCTGCGACCTATACTCTGGTGCGACCTATATATGGCATGTTATCACTTTCGTTGAAACACATTTTTAAATCCAGCTCATTTCACAATTATGTTCATTTATTAAGGAAAAGTTCAGCTCAGACATATATTTGCTCTAATTTTTATCAAACAATTGTTTTTAAGTGTTAATCTTCTTAAAAGCCTTGCTGTGCGCTCCTGTGGCAGACATTTGCAGCAGAGCTAAACGTAGGTGTGACCTATACACCAGTGCGACCTATCTAGGGATTTTCCAATCTATTGGTGATAATTGGACAATGCGACCTATACACAGGTGCGACCTATACACCAGAAAATACTGTAAATCATAATCAGAAACTATGAAATACTAAATGGTCTGTGGGAGGAAACGGGGGTATCCAGAGAAAACCCACACATGCATAGAGGGAACATGCAAACTCTACCCAGAAAGGCCCCCGGACTAGGATTTGAACCAGCAACCTTCTTGCTGAGAGGCAGCAGCTCTACTAGTTGTGCCACCATGCTACCCAGAATTGGAACTAGTTTTTCTTAATAATTTGTTAATTGTAATGTTACTTTGTCAAATTAAATATATACATTGTTTTTTTTTTAACATAACTAAGAAAGGGAATTGTTAAACACCAATTTTAAATCTTCACACAAATCTGTACAAACAATTTTAAGTGTTTCTGTGTAAAGTCAAAGAAAAGGTTACTGGTACCCTTTGGTGATAGATTTAGAATTATGCAATCTTAGTCAAATTTATCCTCCAGTCTTTTTGTTGCTGTGAGCATTCAGTAGTTAAACTAACCAGAACAAGGACAACTTGATTTACAGTCATTTGTCCGCTGATTTATGGCATAATACTTCGTTAACATGATAGGCATTAGGATGACAGGAAGCAGTCACTCCCTCATATTCAAACACCCGCTCACTGTCTGACTTTTCACTAATTAAAACTAATGGGATATGAAAGCTTGAAATACACAGCTCTTTCATGGTAATGAACTCACACTAAACGCACCCACTCCATTAGTGTACCCCCTTCATCCCAAATCTGTGTGACCTTCTCTGTGATTAAGTGTCATGATGGATGTGGTCAGGTACCTCCATTTAATCATACTGATGGTCATGATGAAGAATTTACTACCTTGAACTTGCAGCATGGCAGTGACATATGTTCAAACACACACTGACACATACACAGCCAAATGTGTGGTGCTAGTGCTGTGCAAAGGTCACCATCTGCAATGGCTGAAATAAATGGAGTGACAATTGCACCTTAATTTAATTATTCTAACTTTGTACAAATGACAAAATAAACACTATGTTATTTATAACCACTTTAACACTGAATAAAAAACCTTTAAATTTGGTTCAAGGGGAAAAAAGCTGAAGCTATTGCATAAATGCTCAATTCAATTCAGTTCATTTATAAAACACAATTTCATGACAAAATGGGAAAAGTTTAAATCCTTACAGAGTCGATATAAAACAATTCAATTATAAACAGACAATTTAAGTTAATCTTAATACGTTCAGCATTAGTATATAATAAAATGTCAATTAGTATCTACAAAGTATTTATCTAACAAAGGCAACTGATGTTATTGGATGTTATATTCATAAAATTTATTTATTTGGAAATCTTAAGCCTAGTTTTGCAAAAGAAAATAGCTTGATAACTAAAGGCTCTACCTTCTAGAGATTCCATTTTTAGATCCTCTAGGAATCACAAATAAACCTGCAGTCTGAGTATTCTGTTAGGAAAATATGAAACTATAATAATTTTAATTTGAGATCAAGCTTGGTTGCTGAGAGCTTTTGTATATCAAAGTTAACATTTTAAAACATATTACTAATTTTGCAGGAAGCCAATAAAGATCAATAAAAATTGAAGAAATACGATCACATCTTTTTCATCTGAACTCAGGCAGCAGAATTCTGGATCACCAGAAGACTTGTTAGATAGGATGAATAAATTGACCAGTTTTTACGGAACAGTAATAGTAAAATTCCACAGTTTATTGACTACAGCTAAGTCATACTGCTAAATAATTACATCCATTCATTTTCTGTAAATGCTTAAAGGTTTTAAAAAGCTGATGCTAATCACCAGCAGTAATTGGACAAGAGTCATTGATGTATTTTCTACCAGATGAAGGAGATCTAATCTTATCTCCAAGGCTAATCCTAGCCACCTTATGGAGAAAGCTCATTTTAGCCACTTTTATCTGGGATCTCACTCTTTTAGTCAAGAACCACACTTTTTGTCCAAAGGTTAGGGCTTGAACGTAGACAGACCTGTATATAGAGCTTTGTCTTTTGACAAAAAGACAATTGTCTTTACGACAACAGACCAAAGCAATGACCTCATCACTAAGGACAAGACCCCAGTCTGTTGATCTTAATGTCCATTCTACCATCACTTGTGAGCAACCCTCTGAGATACCTGAGCTCCTCCACTCCTCCACTTGAAGTAAAGACGCATCCCAACCCGTAGGGAGTATTTCACGTTTTTCCAGTCGAGTATCATGACGTTGGATTTAAAGTAGCCTACTGTCATCCCAGATTATTCAAACTCAGCTGCAAACCACACCAGTGCATGCTGAAGATCATGGCCTGAAGACTCCATTACAAACACATAATCTTCATCAAAAGCAGAGATGAGACCAAAATGTTTTCAAATCCAACACCCTCCTCTACTCCACTGTGTCTTGAGGTCCTGTATATGAATACAAACAGGATTGGACACAAGAAACAGCCCTACAGAGTCCATCTCGCACTGATACTGGGGCTAACTTTGTTCCAAAGATGCAAGCACAGCTCTTGCTTTGGTTTCAAGAACGTGCAAAATTGACCTCAGCATCTCATATTCCTGCAGTGCCACACAGAGTGTCTCAGGGAACATGGCCATAAGCCTTTCCCAGATCTACAAAACACATGTAGATGAGAAACTCAAATTTCAATGACCCCCTTAGCCACCCCTCAATGGTAAATAGCTGTTCCACTGTTCTATTACCTGGATCAAATCCACATTGCTTCTTCCTTCCTTCCCTCCTTCTTCATAGAAACAAAAAAAGGATAATGGTAACATGAAGGCTTTAATAAATGTATTTCTCGCTTGCTGAAAGAAGAATGTGACACAGTTTAATTATCTACATTTTTTATTCATGGAATACATGGTCTGAATAGGAGCTGCTGAAAGGACACAAGTAAAAAAAGATAGTAAAGCAGTAAAGCCAAAGACAAGTAAAGAGGCATAATCCTGGAGAGAATGTGTGTATGAAGAGGGGGTACAGACGGAGGACACAGGCCCTGCTTGTTTTCTCTGAAATGTCATACTGTAAAAGGGTTTTATAACACATCAATCAAATTGAAGCTGCACCTCCAGGAATAGTCGCAGGGCTTGGGAAATTAGACCTGTGCATCAACCTGCAGAGGTAATCACCACTGTATTGTTTAGGTCACTGCTCAGAGAGGAGGAAACAGAGTGAGGAAAATGTAGGACCAAAATGAGCAGAATGAGAAAGGGAACAGAGGGCCAGCCCGGTTAGCATCAAAGCTGCTGATGTCACCTGTTTTTGATGATAATTTTTTTTCTCTTTACTTTCCTTTTCAACCGCTTTTAGTGGATTATGGTATTTTAAACTAGACTAACAATCCTCTGAGGCCTCAAGTACAAAAAACTGCATGGACTTTTTTAAATGGCGTTAAGTTGCTGTATTCCAAGCAGGGTACAGTCACAGAAGATACCAAAGGATTGATTGCCAATGTCAATTTAATTTATATAGCACATAAAAACAACCGAAGCCGACCAAAGTGATGTACAATTTTTTTTTTAAATAACAGAGTAAAATGCATCTAGTGCCACTGAAACATAATAAAGTTAACAGTAAATACACAACAGCAATAAAATCTGCTCAAAATTTGTTCTCAGACTCTGTGAGGATCAAATGCCCAGGAAAACATATTAGTCTTGAGCAAAAATTTAAAAGTCTCAACAGTCTGTGCAGTCTTTTTCAGGTAAACTGTTCCACAGCTTTGGAGCAACAACCGCAAAAGCCCAATCACCTCTGGATTTCATTCTGGATCTGGGGACATCTAAGAGAAACTGGTTGGTAGACCAGAGTGCTCTTACTGGAGTGTAGATGTTAATAAGATCACATAAATATGACGGGGCCAGACCTTTTAAGATTTTAAAAACAAGCAATAATATCTTAAAATCAATCTGATAGTGGACAAGGAGCCAGTGAAGAGAAGCCAGGACAGTGGTTATATGTTCATATTTTTTAGTTGAAGTTAAAAGACGAGCTGCTGCGTTCTGGAAAGATTGTAAACGATGCAAAGATGATTTGTCTAAACCAACATACAGTGAATTACAATAGTCCAAGCGAGAGATAATAAAAGCATCAATCACCTTTTCAAGGTCTCTGAAAGAGAGACAAGACTTCACCTTGGCAATGAGTCTTAGCTGGAAGAAACTGGATTTAACAACAGCATTTATCTGTTTGTCTAATTTAAAAGCACTATCAAAAATAACTCCCAGATTCCTGACATTGGAGTGGCTGTATGAAGCCAAGGGGCCAAGAACATTAAGGGTGTTACATTTGCCAAAGCTGATGACTTCCGTTTTACTTTCATTTAGATTTAGAAAATTTTGTTTTAACCAGATTTTAATGTCACATAGACAGTTCAATAGTGGATCCAGTGGAGTGAACCTGTCTGACTCAATTAATAATAATAATAATAATAATAATGAATTCAATTTATAACGCACTTTTCATTAATGAAAATCTCAAAGTGCTACAAGGTGCAACATAATTAAATGTCAATAAAACAAGTAATAAAACAAGTAAAATCAATAACAATATCAACTAAGATCAAAAGTAGAATCATGAGGAGGTAGAGTATGCTCGGTTGAAAAGAAAGGTCTTCAAGCCGCTCTTAAAGTCAACCACAGACTGTGGGGCTCTCAGACAGTCAGGAAGAGAGTTCCACAGGCGGGGGGCAGCCACACTGAAAGCCCGGTCTCCCATGGTCCTTAATTTGGTTCTCGGAACGTGAAGGAGATTACTGTTCTGTGACCGCAGCGACCGGGTGGATGAGTATGGAATAAGAATATCCTTCAGATAATCTGGTGAAGCTCCATGTAAGCATTGATGTGTAATGAGAGCAGTTTTGTACTGAATTCTGTAGGCGACAGGAAGCCAATTGGAAGATATAACTGGGTATCATCAGCAAAGCAGTGAAAATGAATGTTGTGTTTTCTAAAAATGTAAAGGCAACTTGTACAAATTAAAAAGCAGTGGACCTAAAATAGACCCTTGAGGGACTCCATAGATCAAAGGAGTTGGATATGAAGAACATTTTCCTAAGTGAACAGAAAAACTCCTGTCAGTCAGGTAGGATCTAAACCAGGATAAAAATGTGCCTTTGATACCAACCACCTGCTCAAGTCGTGACAGCAAGTTGTTGTTGTCCACAGTATCAAAGGCAGCAGAGAGGTCTAAAAGCACTAAAATAGCAGAGCTTCCTGCATCAACAGTTAAGGGCATTCATCTGTTTGAAGTAAAGACAAGGATGGCTGTCCATCTCCTCTTATCCAGAAATGTTAGACACCCCTTACATGGATTTCATACTATTCATTTAAATAAATGAAAAGAGTCAAGGCACACTTTTGAGACATTTCAATCTCTACACGTTTTTAATTATATAATTACTGTAAACACAGACACTTTGGGGCTTGGTAGGGACTTAGTCATTAAATATCCTCTGAAGTACTTACACATTAAATCCAATATTAACTAGCTAATGAAAGCCCCAGAAAACTGTGTAAAATATGAAAAAATGATTCAACCTTTATTTAGTCAGGTTAATCTCATTGAGGACTCATTTATAAGAGGGACCTCCACTCGCACAAAGTGGCGAGGAAAACGTGGAGTGGACTTCAGTCTGCTTAAACCGGTTCAAAAAGCTCCTATTCCAACTGGTATTAAATTAGAACTTTTCAATGTGCAGTCACTATCCAACAAGTCATGTTTAATTCATGATCACATTCTGGAGAAGAACTTGGACCTCATGTGTCTTACAGAGACTTGGCATCAACCAGATGTGTTCAGTTCTCTGAATGAGGCGTGTCCCTCTGGATACAGTTATCTGCAGAGAGCCCGCAGCACTGGCCGCGGTGGTGGTCTGGCGGTAATTTATCGCAGTAATTTAAAATTGTCTCATCTGTCTTCTCAGGACTTTTCCTCTTTTGAATGTCTGGCTTTCAGCTTCAAAGCCCCACTCCTGATGAATGTTATATTAATTTATAGACCTCCCAAACCGCATGTTTCATTTAACTCAGAGATGCATGACCTCCTCACTTTTTTCTGCACCTCCCCTGTGAAGACTATTTTTCTTGGCGACTTAAATATCCACGTGGACAATTCTTCTTCACCTCTGGCAACAGATTTTAAGTCTCTTCTGGACTCTCTTAATCTCACTCAACATGTTGACGCCCCTACGCACAGCAGGGGGCATACTCTGGATTTGGTGATTACAGACACTGTACTCATCAATAACTTATCTGTATATGACCTGGGTGTCTCAGACCACAGGGTCATCTCCCTGGAAGTGCCTTCATCTTCGCCTGCTTCAAACCCAAAACAACCCATCCAGTTCCGTGACCTTAACCTTCCTAGCGGGTCGAGATCCCGCATGCACTTATGATGTTAACGGGTCAGTTGTGACCCGTCTTAAATCAGCCAAAAAATGCCCTCAAAACAGTGTTTTTTTAAGAAGTATTAGAACACATCTCTAAAATAACATATGTATGACAAA
>JBBPBX010021584.1:0-18584 GCA_038048925.1 Garcialebias charrua | reverse complement strand
TTAAGACAGGAGCAGTATCATCATTGGAGGTTGCTGCTGTGCTCCAGGGATGCAGTGAGAGTGGTCCTGTGGTGTATCCGCATGCTCTTCTCCTGCCACAGTTCTCACAGACTGTTCTAACAACCCCACAGGTCAACTCTGAGGTGCTCTCACTTGAAGTGTTGCAGGAGAAACAGAGAAATGACCCAGTTCTAAGTAGGGTGATGTTCTTTGTAGAGAGAAAGTGGAGACCTTCCAGAAGAGAACGTGTCAAGGAGTCATCAGAAGTCCTCAAGCTTTTGAAAGGCTGGGAAAAGCTTGTATTGAGAGATGGAGTCCTGCAACGGGTAGCTAAAAACCCTGTCAAGACAAAAGTCCTACCAAATGTCATGCTTCTACAAAAAAAAAATAAGGCCAATGCAGAAGGTATTTTGAAAATTTCTAGGTGGTGCTCTTGAGTCGTTTCTGTTGCGATTTTTGCCACGCCCCCAAAATACGTAAATTTTCACCAGTCCTGATGTGGCTGCCAAATTTGGTGAGTTTTGGGATATGATAAAGCCCCCAAAAGGCCAATTCATTTGGCGGAAAAAAATTGCATCTCAGGCCTGAACAGAGCGATTACAATAGGCCTTCACAGTGCTTTGCTGCTCTGGCCTAATTATTTAAAAAAACAACATGAAGTCTATCTGACGGAGTTGACTGTGCTGTCCTGATGCAGGCTCAATAATCCAAGTTTTTTTTTTATTTTTATGAACATCCAGAGGACCTGACTTAACTTTTTATGACTTGTGTTGTCTCTTTTGCCAACTTGCAAATTTTGTCTTTTAGTGCTTTGATCAGTCTTGAATGTCTTTTACATCTTGCCCTTTCCCCTGCTGCCTGGCACAGGACTCTGTGGTGGGATGTCTACACTTTGCTGGCCTTCTTGTGCTCCTCTTATATGTTCTCTTGACTCCTTCTGTTTTTGCTTCCAAAATCTTCTCTTACACCTCTTATCTCTTTCTCCTAGATCATTGATATTTTTATTTCTCTCCTCTACTCTCTTTCTCCATCTTCTTTCCTTTCTTAGAAACTCTTCCTTCAGCTCCGGCTGGCTATTAATTTTTTCTCTCCTTTTCTGATACTTCCCTATTCCTTCTCTTCCACTCCTCCACTGATAACTTTTCTCTGACCATTCTAGCCTGAAATACATGCCATTCTGTAACCAGTTCACTGGTTGTCATGGGATGAGCATCCAACTCCCTCAAGATTTAAACTACATTGTATTAATATTGAAGGACAAAGAAAATTATATTCAATTTAAACCGTAAAATTATATAACTTCCTGAAAATCTTCTTCTTTTTTCGGCTTTTCCCTCTTCAAAGGTCACCACAGCGAGTCCTACTCCTCTGTCTCACTCTGTCCTCTGCATCCTCTGTCCTCACTCCAACTACCTCCATGTCCTCTCTAACTGCATCCATATATCTCCTCTTTGTCTTTTTCCTGCAGCTGCATTTCTAACATCCTTCTACCAATATACCCACTGTCCCTCCTCTGGACATGTCCAAACCACTGTCCCTCCTCTGGACATGTCCAAACCATCTCAGTGTGTCCTCTCTAACTTTATCTCCCAGTTGTTCAACATGTGCTGTACCTCTGATGATCTCATTCCTGATCTTATCCATCCTTGTCACTCCTAAGGAGAACCTCAACATTCCAGTTCTGTCTCCTGTCTTTTTGTCCATGTCTCTGTCTCCAGACCATACAACATAGCTGGTCTCACCACTGTCTTGTAAACTTTTCCTTTGACCTTTGCTGACACCTTTTTGTCACAAATCACTCCTGAAACTTTTCTCCATCACTCCATCCTGCCTGGACTCTCTTCTTCACCTCTTTACCACATTCCCCATTTTCCTGGACAGTGGACCCCAAGTCCTTGAAGTCCTGCACCTTTGTGACCTCTGATCCTTGTAGCCTCACTGTTCCACCTCCTCCCTCTCATTCACACACATGGACTCTGTCTTGTTCTTTCTCCCATTTTACTAACTGGGAACATAGATTACAAAAATGATCATCCTGATTCATTAGAACAAAAATCGATAATTTTTAATTCAGACAATGTCATTCATCTTTTGTGTTTAGTTTTTATTTGTTTGTTTGAAGCATACAGAATAATGTTTAACAACATACATTAATTGTAAATTATCAGTAAATGTTTGCATCTAGACCGAATAAGGCCCTAAAAATAAGTTAAAATAAAAATTACAATAAAATCTGATTCTGTAAATGTGTGGAGCTGTGACTCAGAAGGCTGACGTCCTGTACACATGTACCACATAAACAAACATTATTGACAAACAACACTAATATGTAGATTATTTGTATGTTGTGCTCCTGCATTACATTTTATTACACAAATAAAACAAAGTTATTTATATTTATGACCAGCGCTGCCTTTTTCATGAAGAAAGCACAAAGCTGAGGTGTTCGTTGTTTCTCTTCAGGACCGATACAAAAATAACCCATAAAAACTGTTGTTGTTTTTTTTTAAATATATAAACTGAAGATGGGAGTGAGTTAAAATAATTACATTGAGTCTGTGGAAAAATGATCATAATCAAATTATTTGTTTTCACAGTAAAAATGTTTGTGCGTGAATTAAATGCAATACAGACAAATATCAGAATAACCGATTTGTTTTACAAGTTTCCATTTACAAACTGAATGTTTTGCTTCTTTACATTTAAAACTAAAAAGGAATCCTAAATGATGTACTTTATGCCGGAAATATAAAGATTTTAACATTAAGGTGTTTGCCTATAAAAAAAAAAACATTTTCTATTTGTTATTTTTCAATTTTAAAAGTTCAATTTAAATAAATGTCTTCATTTTAATAAAAAGTCATTTTTTTGTTCCAGGTAAAACAAAACGATGTGTATGATCTGAGTTTAAGGCACATCTTCAGGTCGTCACTTCTCATCATCAGGAGTAAAACGCTCAGCTGAAGAACTCTGTGGGTGGATTTGTGTTTCCTCCACACAGCAGGCGTCTCGCGGCGTTTCGGATCGAGCTCACGTTCAGTCCGTACAGCGCCGGGTTCAAGAGCGGCGGGCACGTCAGGAAGTACAGGGACAAGAACACGGCGAGCACGGCAGGAACTCTGCTCGTCTCGAACCTGCTCTGCAAAATCTGAAAACAGCAGCCGAATGAAAAGTTGAGGATGGAGGCCAGGTGAGGCGTGCAGGTGCTGAGGGCTTTCTGCCGGGTCAGCTTGGACCCAGAGAAGCACACTTCCAGAATCTTTGCGTACGTGAACAGGATCAAACAGAGAGGAACGATGAGGGAGACGACCGTGTAAACGAGCCCTAAAACGTTGTTGAGGCTGGTGTTGGAGCAGCTGAGCTTGACGATGGCGTAGTTTCCACAGTAGACCTTGTCGATGGCGTTCCCGCAGCGCTGCAGCGGGGCGCTCAGAGCGAGCAGAACCACGATGGCAGCGAACGGAACCAGCCACGTGAGAGCAATGAGCGCCGCAACCTTCTTACAAGTCATCAAGGCGTTGTAGTGCAGAGGGAAACAGATGGCAACGTACCTGTCGTAAGACATGACGGCCAGATTGACAATTTCTACAATTCCATAAGTGTAAACACAGAAGACCTGCAGGAAACAGAGCGGAGCAGAAATGACGTGAACGTCCAGCAGAACCTGGACCAGCAGGAACGGAAACAAGCCTGAACTTCCATACAGCTCATTTACAAACAGGCTGCACAGAAACATGTACATGGGCTCATGAAGACTCCTGTTCACACAGATGACCACGATCAGCAGAACATTAGAACCAACTATTAAAATATACAAACACATGAGGATCATGAAGTTCACGTATCTGAGCGGTCCAGAGTCAACGTACGCGCTCAGAGTGAAATATAACACCTGCGTGGAGTTGATCATGGTGCAGCTGCAGGCGGCCGCAGACCAGCTGGCGTTCGCCTCGTCCGCAGCTGCTTTTAAACCTTCAACTCCACGGAGACTCGCCGCAGCGCAACGAGCACACGAGCAAGAAAAACACCAGAGAAGGACGTCGGCCACGTCTCATGGTGTCCACAGGACGGAGCTGCTCTGACATGACGCTCAGAGTTCATGTGAAGGACTCTCAGCTACTACCAGACTTTAACTGTCACAGCCATTGTCTGGGCCCTCATGCCAGCTGGCTGCGGCAGCCATCTTGAACCAGGGTTTGGTCAGATGTAGATCTGTGATGTACTTCCTGTTGTAGATCTGTGAATTACTTCCTGTTGTAGATCTGTGAATTACTTCCTGTTGTAGATCTGTGATGTACTTCCTGAGAGGTTAAAAAAACGCCGACCCAGATCGGTCGAGGCCCGGATTCAGTGCTTTAAGTGGGCCGGAACTCACCGGAACCCAGTTCCGCCACTTCTAAAATTTAACCCTGAGAGTACCGGGACTTTTTTTAAGCGTAAGGTGCGTTCCGGAACTTATTTTCGTCTTCTCCACTTGAAAGACCCGTGGCAGATTAGAATGCATCATTTCCCCCGACTGGATTTCAAGAAAGAGTGATGCATCTTCACGGTAATAAAACATCTTTGGTGGAGCGCGTCATTTGGCCAATCAGGTTAGACAGGGGGAGGAGACGACAGCGAAGTCTGTAAAAAAAATAAAAACAAACTGCAGCGCGACAGAGCGCGAGGGAAGCGGAAGTAACTCCTCCAACGTGTGGGTAAAGTTAATATTTTTATACATGCAGTGGAGTGTAACCATTGTTTAGTAAAATGGCATGTTGTGTTACAAATAAAACTAAATAAAAATTAACAAAATAATAGTCAATTGCACCCCTAAAGCCACTGTGATAAAGAAGTATCACATTAATTTAATTACCACAGGAGTGAATTTAAAAACAGGATGATGTCTACGTATATGAACTACTAGTTAAACGAGGTGTCTCTAAAATATCCTGATTCATGATCAATAATAATTTCAACAATTTTTTAATCTGTCCACAGGACCTGACTTTATTTTGTTAGATGTCTCTAAAATAGTTAGTGAATCATGTTTACATGTAGGTAAACATAGATGTTTAACAACTTGTTAAAATACACAAGAATGCAGGAAATGGCATCTACTTTATTCAAAATTTCTGGCAAAACATCTTCACCAGCATATTTAAGAAACTAGTTTTTACTGTAAGTAAGTAAGTTTTATTTATATAGCACATTTCACAGACATGAGAGTCACAAAGTGCTTTACAAAAGGAAAAATAAAATCATAAAATCACAGAAGTACTATACAGAAAGGTAAAACATAACAAACTCTAAAATCAATGTACAAAATTAACCAAAAGCCTGTCTGAAGAGATAAGTCTTAAGTTTTTAAATGCATCTGTTGACTCGGAGCAGCGCATTGTTAGCAAAATGTTCTGCTGTATTTGACTTGCTGCTGTTGTTGGTTGTTAATTTTTTGGTTGACACAATCTTTCCTATTTATGTCCTCATTAAATTAGGTTAGTAAATGACTTTTACTTGAAGCATGTTAAAAAATTACAAAATCTTTCGGGGGGGGGGTTGGCGCAACGTTTGTCACCTTTTTCATCCCTTCTGAGTTTGCAGGTATGCATATTATTATGACATTAGGGAGGGTACCGGCACTTATTTTTTTCCACTTAAAGCACTGCCCTGATTAACAACGACCGCCACTGTGCTGTTGACGAACAGAGAAATGTGAAAAGAGGAACTGGACAAACCGCCCGTCTTCATGTGGTGTGGGCGACAAGTTGTAAAAAAGGCGAGGTTGTTGGTGTGTGACTGCATCTGACCTTTGACCTTTTATCTCGTATGTTGTCATCTTTGCTTTCACTTTCCTTTTTGTTAAGTTCAGCTTTTAGGAGCTGTTAGCTATCCCATTGTTGAACTTTTAGCTTTTAGCTAGCATTCTACAACTTTCAGCTTTTTTTAACTGCTCAGTTTCAGCTTCAACAAACTTCAGTCATCTACAGCTCACAGGACATGTTCTCTGAAAATGTACCATCCATCCATCAATCCATCCACCCACCCATCCACCCATCGATCCATCCATCCATCCAAATCTATCCATCCATCTACCCATCCATCCATCAAACTCCATCCATTCATCCAAATCCATCCATCCAAATCCATCAATCCATCCATCTATCCAAATCAATCCAGCCATCCATATCCATCCATCATAGATGATTGATGGATGGATGATGGATGGATGGATTTGGATGGATGGATTTGGATGGATGATGCATGGCTGGATGGATGGATGGATGGATTTGGATGGATGGATGGAGGGATGGATGGATGGATGGATGGATTTGGATGGATTTGGATGGATGGATGGATGGATGGATGGAGGGATGGACAGATGGATTGATGTATGGATGATTGATTGATGGATTTTGATGGATGGGTGGATTTGGATAGATTTGGATAGATGATTGATGGATGGATGATGGATGGATGGATTTGGATGGATGGATTCATGGATGGATGGATGGATGGGTGGATGGATGGATGGATTGATGGATGGATTTGGATTGATGCATGGACGGATGGAGGGATTTGGATGGATGGATGGATGGATTGACAGATGGATTGACAGATGGATTGATGTATGGATGATTGATTGATTGATTGATTGATTGATTAATTGATTGATTGATTGATGAATGGATTTGGATGGATGGATGGATGGATGGATGGATGGGTTGATGGATTTGGATGGCTGGATGGCTGGATGGATTTGGATGGATGGATGCATGGATGGATGGATGGATTGATGGATGATGGATGGATGGATGGCTGGATGACCAACATCATATGTTTCAGCTGTTGTGGTCCACATTCTGTCCCAAACTCTGATAGACAAACTATCTACACTTGGACTAAGCCCCTCCGTTTGTAACTGGGTACTAGACTTCTTAACAAACAGACCTCAGTCCGTGAAGATCCACAACTTCTCCTCCTCCACCATAACCCTCAGCACTGGCTCTCCTCAAGGATGTGTGCTGAGCCCTCTTCTGTTCACTCTGCTCACATATGATTGTACAGCCACACATCCAGGCTGTCATATTGTTAAGTTTGCAGATGATACAGCGGTGGTGGGATGCATCACAAACAATGATGAGTCCAGCTACAGACAGGAGGTGGAACATCTGGAGAGCTGGTGCAAAGAGAATAATCTTCACATGAATGTGAAGAAGACAAAGGAGATGATTGTGGACTTCAGAAGGAACAAACACACCCACACCCCACTGAACATAAGTGGATCTGCAGTGGAAGTGGTCTCCAGCTACAAATACTTGGGTGTACACTTGAATGATAACCTCAGCTGGAGCAACAACACCACCAGCCTGATCAAGAAAGGTCATCAGAGACTCTACTTCCTCAGACGGCTGAGACGAGCTGGTCTGAGCAGCCCAGTCCTCACCTCCTTCTACAGGTGTGCAGTGGAGAGCATCCTGTGCTCCAGCATCAACGTGTGGCATGGAGGCTGCACAGCTGCAGAAAGAAAAGCTCTGCAGAGAGTGGTGAAGGCTGCACAGAAGATGTTGGAGTCAGTCTCCCCACCATCACAGACATCTACACCTCCAGATGCAGGAAGAGAGCCACCTGCATCATGAAGGACCCCACTCACCCAGCACACACACTTTTTGCCCCACTCCCCTCAGGACGGAGGTTGAGGAGCATCAAATGTAGAACCACTAGACTGAGGAACAGCTTCTACCCTGAGGCTGTTAGACTCATGAATAAATAAATAATAAGAATAATCACTGTGAAATATCACATCATGCTGATGCTGATCTGTTTTCTTGTTGCTGTGTTCATCTGTGACCATCTGCTCATACAGACTCATGTTCGTGCTGCTGTTTGTAATGATGTTTTTCTATTACATTAGGGCTTAGTGTATTACTAGTTGATGTTTTTCTTAGTTATATCCTAGATGTTATTACTGTTTTTCTCTTACATTTTATTGTTGGATGTAACTGGGACCCTGTGTACATAATCTTGTTTCATCACATGTACCACATGCGGTGCAAATGACAATAAAGTTTCTCTGACTCTGTCTCTGATGGCGGTCAGTTTAATGAAGTAACCATGGCGACAGCAGAGCGTCCTCCTGGTCTCCTGAGCTGCTGCTGTGTCCTCTGGGCTCTGACAGCCAGCAGCTCAGCTGGGGCTCATTACTGAGATGTCTGACAGTAAACATGATGCAATCACACCCATGACCTCTGACCACGGCACCAAGCTGCTGTTCCGAGAGGAAACTTGTTTGTCAGAATGTGTCCACAAAGACATTACTGCTCATCGTTGTAAAGAAGGTGATCATGTTTTTGTCTAAGCATTTTACTAAAATCTACCATGAACAGATTTTATCAAAACTTTCAGAAAGTAATCAATAATAGAACATCTATAACTTATTACCTTTAGACACAACCAGGATCAAGATGGCCGCCACAGACAGTCAAGCATAGCAAACAAAAATAAATGTCACTCTGGATTTCATTTATAACGAGATGGCCACGCTCCGACCGGCAGCAGCTTTATGGGCTCCTAGTTCATCTCTGTCAGGATGGCACCAGGATGGCGCCATCTAGTGGGTATCCTTTGTTCTGTTCTCCTTTTGTTTTCTGTCAGCCAGCTCTAAATATTTGTTTTTAGTTTTATTTAGTTTCCCTTGTACCAGTTTTCCTAGCTTCATGGTTAGCCTTATTCCTTAGATCCTGCCCCAGTATTTATTAATGTTTAGGTTTGGTAATTCCCCTGGTCTCCTTGTTTATCAGTTCTTACTTCTTGTATTTAGTTTCTACATCTCCAGTCCTTTACTTCTAGTTTAAGTCTCCTTGTTTATTTACTCTTAGTTTAACCTTTTATTAGTTTCCCTTCTGGTCTCAATGTTTGATCACTCTTGGTTTGACCTCCAGTTTAGTCTCCTTTTATTTAAACCTTTATTTATTTAGTATACCAGTCCTGCTCTGTGTCTTTAGTTAGTTAATTGTTCCCAGGTGTTTTGTGATTGCGTCCTGTCTTGTCTCTGTGTATAAATAGCCTGTCTGTCAGTTAGTTCCTTGTGGTGTCCTCGTTGGGTCTCCCCTGATGTCTCCTGTGTTGATCATGTCTCCTAAGAGTGAGTTTGCTGCCCTGTCAGCTTTTTGATTTATTATCATTAAATATCTATTTTTGTATTCCTGCCTCCTGTGTACTCTTGTCTGCACCATTGGGTTCATTGATCTGCCTGTAAACCCTGACAATCTCTATCTTTTAGTAATTTTAATAGTGATTCTGTACCTGACTCAGCACGTTTTATGCGGGTGAATTATAGCCGAACTGAATTGTTGAGAATTGGAGCGAATTTGCCGCAGGGCACAGCTGAAATCATCAACAAACTCAAATCTACGCTCGGCAGGATGCGGCTTTTAAAATCATCCACCTGGAAGCTACAGCGGAGGTGCTCCGGCTCACGCTCCGGCGAAAAGAAAAGGAAGCGGTGCTCCCGGCGTCAGAAGCGAGGCTGTCGGGCGGGGATTATGGTGAGACTGCGGGCTGACGCTAAAACCGGGAGACCCCGATGCTGGCTCTTTTTCTGTCTAACGTCCGCTCGCTGGATAGCAAAATGGATTTGCTTCGTCTGAGAGTGACAACGTCGGAGGAAATGAAGAAGTGCTCTGTGCTTTGCCTCACGGAAACATGGATTTCTAAGGAAATGCCGGACTCTGTGTATGAACTGGATGACAGACTCTTTTTCAGAGCGGATCGCTGCACTGAGACTACGGGAAAAACACGAGGCGGCGGTGTTTGTGTGTACGTGAGTATGGACTGGTGCTCGAATTGCACTGTTATCAGACGTTTATGCACAGCTGTTGTGGAACTAATAACAGTGAGGTGTCGCCCCCACTATCTCCCCCGTGAGTTTTCAGTGATCCTTATCACAGTAATTTACATAGCTCCTGATGCTAATGCTAATGACGCCCTAGAAGAAATTCATGACTTAATCAGCTCGCTACAGTGTAAATATCCAGAGGGGCTCTGCATTGTTTTAGGTGACTTCAATCACGTGAATTTAAAGGACTCTCTCCAAACCTTCAACCAACACGTATCCATAGCAACACGAGGAAGTAACACACTCGATCACATCTACACAAATGTGAGGGGCGCGTACACAGCAAAGCCACGCCCACCGCTCGGTGCTTCTGACCATTTATCCATCCTCATGGCCCAAGCTCAACCCCCCCCCTCCACTGAGATGTTCCAAACCAGAACAAAAGGAAGTCAAATGTTGGCTCCAGAACAGCATCCCCATGCTGAGAGACTGCTTTGAAAAAACTGACTGGAGTGTTTTCAGGGAGGTAGCTGCTGATGGAAGCTCAGTGGATCTGGAACTATATGCTTCATCAGTAGTGGGTTATATTAGCACATGCTCTGAAAATTTATCCATAAAAAATATGTTAAATGTTACCCCAACACAAAACCCTGGTTAAACGCAGAGGTTCGCACCCTGCTCGCAGCCAGGAACACTGCCTTCGAGTCTGGAGACTCAGAGGAGCTGACAAAGACCAGGAAAGAGCTGGTTGCTGGCATTAAGAGGGCAAATGCCACATATGCACAGAGGATCGAGGGTCAGTTCACCTCACAAGACCCACGGAGCATGTGGAAGGGCATCAAATGCATAACTGACTATAAAAGCAGGAGCAAACAGTGCCCCAAAGACCCATCTCTGCCTGATGCCCTCAACAAGTTTTATGCACGGTTTGAAGACCCAAATAGACCACCCAGCACCAGACTCACCTCATCACCAGAGGAAGAGCATCTCAGCGTGACCGCAACAGAAGTGAGGAGTGTTCTCAGAAGGTTCAACCCTCATAAAGCAACCGGTCCAGACAACATCCCTGGGAAATTTCTGAAGGAATGTGCTAATCAGCTCTGTGAGGTGCTGACTGACATCTTCAACACTTCACTTGCCCTGGAGACAGTTCCCACCTGCCTGAAGACCTCCACCATCATCCCAGTCCCAAAAAGCTCCACAGTGACAGGTCTGAATGACTATCGGCCGGTGGCTCTCACCCCGATAGTCGCAAAATGCTTTGAGAAACTGGTCATGACCCACATCAAGACAACCGTCAACATCAACGAGGACCCTCATCAATATGCGTACCGCGAGAACCGATCAACAGAGGACGCCATGTCCTCTGTGGTCCACTGCTCTCACCCACCTGGATCAGAAAGACTCCTACATCCGTCTGCTCTTTGTGGACTTCACATTTGCTTCAACACCATGATCCCCCAAACTCTGATGGACAAAATATCCACACTTGGACTAAGCCCCTCCGTTTGTAACTGGGTACTAGACTTCTTAACAAACAGACCACAGTCAGTGAAGATCCACAACTTCTCCTCCTCCACCATTACCCTCAGCACTGGCTCTCCTCAAGGATGTGTGCTGAGCACTCTTCTGTTCACTCTGCTCACATATGATTGTGCAGCTACCCATCCAGGCTGTCATATTGTAAAGTTTGCAGATGATACAGCTGTGGTGGGATGCATCACAAACAATGATGAGTCCAGCTACAGGCAGGAGGTGGAACACCTGGAGAGCTGGTGCAAGGACAATAACCTTCACATGAATGTGAAGAAGACAAAGGAGATGATTGTGGACTTCAGAAGGAACAAACACACCCACACCCCACTGAACATAAGTGGATCTGCAGTGGAAGTGGTCTCCAGCTACAAATACTTGGGTGTACACTTGAATGATAACCTCAGCTGGAGCAACAACACCACCAGCCTGATCAAGAAAGGTCATCAGAGACTCTACTTCCTCAGACGGCTGAGACGAGCTGGTCTGAGTAGCCCAGTCCTCACCTCCTTCTACAGGTGTGCAGTGGAGAGCATCCTGTGCTCCAGCATCAACGTGTGGCATGGAGGCTGCACAGTTGCAGAAAGAAAAGCTCTGCAGAGAGTGGTGAAGGCTGCACAGAAGTCTGTTGGAGTCAGTCTCCCCACCATCACAGACATTTACACCTCCAGATGCAGGAAGAGAGCCACCTGCATCATGAAAGACCTCACTCACCCAGCACACACACTCTTTGCCCCACTCCCCTCAGGACGGAGGTTGAGGAGCATCAAATGTAGAACCACTAGACTGAGGAACAGCTTCTACCCTGAGGCTGTTAGACTCATGAATAAATAAATAATAAGAATAATCACTGTGAAATATCACATCATGCTGATGCTGATCTGTTTTCTTGTTGCTGTGTTCATCTGTGACCATCTGCTCATACAGACTCATGTTCGTGCTGCTGTTTATAATGATGTTTTTCCACTATATTAGGCTTAGTGTATTACTAGTTGATGTTTTCTTTTCTTAGTTAATATCTTAGATGTTATTACTATTTTTTTCTTTCATTTTGTTGTTGGATGTAACTGGGACCCTGTGTACATAATCTCGTTTCATCACATGTACTGCATGCGGTGCAAATGACAATAAAGACTCTCTGACTCTGACATTTCTATTTCATTTCAATGCTTCATGTTTTCCTTTCAGTCACATTCTGCAGTGGAAGCTTCCAACATCCTGCACGACGTGTTTAGACAACGATCAACATCTGGACTTTGACATCTGGACTTTGACCATCTTTCCCATGTAGGGAACATGAGGGAGACCATATATTGTGTCTTTAAACACATATAGTGCCACCCAGATGTAACTAAAGGATTTTAACAGGGGTCAGTATTAAGCTGACCTCTTTATCCTTAATTAATCTACTTATTCAGATTGAATAGTAAATTCACGGGTTCTTTCTTTTTCAGTTTACCCAATATTTCTGTGATCTTTATGATGGATAAATAAACAAAAGCCATTGAGTGACAAAGACGTTAACTTAGTTGGTATGCCAAAGACACTACCATTTATTTAAGATAAATCACTAAATTAACACCATTACACTTGATTGACATGATTTCACTTTCTTTCAATTTAATACGTCAGCACACTTAAATTTAACACAACAGACTTCAATATTGGATGTTAAACATATTTAGTCTGAGGGCTCTTTAGCTTAAATAGTTTCCAGCTTAGATTGAGAGGGAAAAGAATAGGAGGAAGATGGTTTAAAGGAAATTATCGTGAGCATGATACCAAAGTGACACTTCTCATCCGACTTCTGCTAAAATCCAGGTACGTTTGTAAACAGCTCTTTACCTTTTGACGACAGCCCGGTAAGAGAGAAGACCTCGTAGCTTTTCAGATGCACGGGTCCTTGTGGGAACCAGTACCTTCAGAGCAAGGTATTCGTTTACGTTTCAACGTCTTCTGGGTTCCGCGTTGGTCATCAGAAAATGTGTCAGCTTCAGGCCTCTGACTTCAAGATAACTATTCCATGAAGGAATAAACAAAGTCTTGAGCTTATGCTCGTTCGAAGTGGATTCATAACAGCATGTTATACAATCCTTAGCTGAATGACTGTCCTTGGCGGGTGACAGGCATTCATTCAGCTCTTTGGGACGTCTTCATGTCTTTGAAGCTCCCAGCAAACTCTCAGGAACCTTCTGGTTCCTTCCAAACTCTTGCAGACTCTCGCAGACTCTGAGTGTTTCCGCAAAAGCTTAGAACTTAAAGCAGGATCAAAGAGAGGAGTGAGGCTTGTCTGTTTTTCATTGGTCCGTGGACCAGTCGAGCAGTTCACTTGTGTTATCGCGACCCAAGGTTACAGCCAGCAGCAGAGGGAAATTGTTTAGGAAAAGACAGCAAGCTGGAGCCCTTTTCATGAAAAACAACAGATTAACTGTCTTCTGACTTTCTAAACAAAACCGTCCGGTCTCTGTGACCCGAGACTTCACCTTTAACACAGCAGTGAACACAGTAATACTCTTACAGAATAACACAGCTTAAAAGCACACATCATGAAAATGACAAAAGTTATTCTTTTGATCACATTAGAATAAAATCAAAGATAGAAATAGTCTCTTTTGGTGACTATGTTCTAAGATTACAACTAATGGAATGATTTTGTAGTAAATGTCTTGCTTTACTGAAAGGTCAGTAAAGGTCATCTCTGGAACAGTTCAAAAGTACACAGGTGTGTCAAAGTGGACAAGGTCATGCCCACTACACCCACACCAGGTCACTGAAAAGATTTCTGGAAACCAGCGACTTACACAACCCCTTCAAGCACCACAATCTGAAGAAATGTAGAACCATTAGACTGAGGAACAGCTTCTACCCTGAGGCTGTTAGACTCATGAATAAATAAATAATAAGAATAAACACTGCAAAATATCACATCATGCTGATGCTGATCTGTTTCATGTTGCTGTGTTCATCTGTGACCATCTGCTCATACAGACTCATGTTCGTGCTGCTGTTTGTAATGACGTTTTTCTATTACATTAGTGTATTTCTAGTTAACGTTTTTCTTAGTTAATCCTAGATGTTATTACTGTTTTTCTCTTGCATTTTGTTGTTGGATGTAACTGGGACCCTGTGTACATAATCTCATTTCATTAAATGTACTACATGCGGTGCAAATGACAATAAAGACTCTCTGACTCTGACTCTGACTCTGAAATCATTTTAAATCAGACCTTCATTCCATCTTTCTTCTCTTCCACCTAAAACATCAACATTTCTTTCTCTCTTCAGTCATTTAATTAGTTACTAAAGAAAAGATTTTGTTATTTGAACTTTAACATTCAAATAAACTATTTTATCTTTTTAGTCAATACTTCAGTTTTTATGTTGTTCTGTGGACGACAGCTGCTCGGGGGCTGCAAACAGTGAAAATACAGTACATCCATCCATCTATCCATCCATCCATCCATCCATCTGTACCCGCTCACATTTCGTGCTCATCTGCTCACACAGACTCATGTTCGTGCTGCTGTTCTATGTATTGTTTTTGTACGATTAGCATTTTATATTTTTGTTGGATGTAACTGGGCCACAGTGTACACAATGTTGTTCCACTTCATGTACCACATGTGATGTGAATGACAAATAAAGAAACTTTGACTTATTCTTTTTTGGGGTCCATCACAGGGACACAGAGACAAACAACCGTTTTCTCTCTCTCTCTCACCTAGGGACAATTTAGAGTCACCATACCATTTTATTTATAGAGCAATTAAAACAGCAACAAGGCCAACCAAAGTGCTGTACAAACAAACAAACAAACAAACAAACAAACAAACAAACAAACAAAACAACAGGCAACATACAAAATGAAGTAAAATCAGAATACAGACATAAAAACATGCATGTTTTTGGTCTGTGGGAGGAAAATGGAGTACCCAGAGAAAACCCACTCAACACGGAGAGAACATGCAGACTCCACCCAGAAAGACCCCCGCCCCCCAGGCGGGATTTGAACCTGCTCGTTGAGAGGCAGCAGCTCCACCAACTGCTCCACCGTGCTGCCCTTTTTTACATTTCTGTGAATGACAACAAAAGTTCCTGTCTGTCTGTTTGTCTCACTCTTTGCCCCACTCCCCTCAGGAAGGAGGTTGAGGAGCATTACGTGTAGAACCACTAGACTGAGGAACAGCTTCTACCCTGAAGCTGTTAGACTCATGAATAAATAACCAGGAGAATTACTGTAATGCCCCCTTGATTGTTGATAAGTGACTTATCCATGCTGCTGGTTTCTTGCCTTTAAGCTGCTGTATTCATACCCATCTGCTCACCACAGACTCATGTTCAGGCTGCTGTTTAATACAGTGTATTATATTACATTATAAATATTTAGCATATATCTTAGATCCTTGTATACCGTTCCTTTTTTATAGTTTATTTTATTATTATTTTTAGATGTAACTGGGACCTTGAGTACACAATTTTGTTCCACCTCATGTACCACGGGGCGGCCGTGGTCTAGTGGTAATGGCAGTCGACCCCTGATCGGAAGGTTGGAGGTTCGAATCCCGCATCCGCCCACCATGTGTCGTTGTGTCCCTGGGCAAGACACTTAACCCCGAGTTGCTCCCGGTAGGTCTGGATGGCGCCTTGCAAGGCAGGCTACCACTGCCGGTGTATGAATGTCTGAATGAATGGGTGGATGGCTGGTATTGTAAAGCGCTTTGGGGCTCCTCACAGGGGGCTGGAAAGCGCTATATAAATAAGCTCCATTTACCATTTACCATTTACCACATGTGATGCGAATGACAATAGCGTCTCCTTGAATCCTTAATCTTTCATCATTCCTCATAACTTGTGTATCTCCTTCTAATCGATCCAGTCAGAAACGGTGCAGACCACGTCATGACTTCCTGTTCTCCAGTGATTCCCTGTAGTTTGGATCAGAGCTCACAGCTGCTGCATCAGCAGGTTCATGAGAAGCAGCCGCAGTTTTAAAAAAAAAGCTAAAAGTAAATTAAGGACAAAAAATTAGAAGTGCCAGTACTGAGTTAGTGGTACGAGCCCATTCTGAGCACTGGTTCTAGGTTCATGTTGTTCTGTAAGCATCTTCAGACTGTGGTTGAACCAGAAGCTCAGAAGAACTTTTGCACGTCTGTTTCTGTTTAATGCATTTTGTCTCAAAGACCTAAATACAATTCTGAACGTTTAATAAAATAAAATCCATCTAGTTGTTGATGAGTTGCTAACAGACACACGTGTACATATGCACGCACACAGAGTCCACGGCAGCATCAGAAACATTTGGCAGCACGGTGGCACAACTGGTAGAGCTGCTGCCTCTCAGCGAGCAGGTCCCCGGTTCAAATCCCGGTCTGGGGGCCTTTCTGGGTGGAGTTTGCATGTTCTCTCCGTGCATGCGTGGGTTTTCTCCGGGTGCTCCGGTTTCCTCCCACAGTCCAAAAACATGCATGTTAGGCTGATTGGTAACTTGACCCTGGGTGTGAGTGAGACAGGTCCCTCTTGTAAATGAGTCCCCGTGGCTCAACGAGGCTAGCCTGTATAAATAAAGGTTGAATGAATGAATGTTCTTCTTCCTCAGGTTGTCAGCGCTGTCCTGTTGATGATGATGGTGGTGGTGGTCCCACAGACAGCAGCAAAGCCACACAGGAAGTCCTTTGAAGGATTAGCAGAAGAAACGGTCCCTCTGCGTTTGGACCCAAACAATTTAGTTCCCAGCCTAAAAGTCAGTTCTTTGGCCAGCGACTCCATCTCACCGTGGACCTACAAGTGAGGCTTCAGCTCCTCAGTGTGTTGTCCTTCATGAAGCTCAGAGTCCTGTTAACAGTTTTTTGTCTCCTCTCTGTCCTCAGCATCTCCAGGGATGACAACATGTTCCCTCATGCGCTGTCGCAGGCTCACTGTTTGCTCAAAACCTGCCTGGACCACCAAGGACTGGAGGACGGGGGCCTGGAGTCCCGTCCCATTCTGCATCAGGTGCTGGTTCTGAGGCGAGTCAAGACGCCAGGGCCAGGCACAGCTACCACTACCGCCTGGAGTCCAAACTCATCTCAGTGGGTTGCACCTGCGTGAGACCGAAGGTGATCAACCAGCACTGAGGACTGACCCATGGAGACCAGATGAAGACCATCTCCACGTGGGGTGTCCTCCAAAGATCTGTGGCAGGGTGTGGCCTTGGGGCAATTTCAATCCCAAAAATCCTCAATTAAAAGAAAAGAACTTTTAAACGAGTTGATGAAGTTTATCAATGAACCTTAAAAAATGTATATATGTATATATATATATATATATATATATATATATATATATATATACAGGGAACCCCCGACCTACGACTCCACCGACCTGCGAACCACGGGACCTACGAACGAGCCAAAGTAGAAGAATACCATCGACGTACGGCAGAAAAAACGTGACCTACGAACGAGCCCCATTACAAGTATATAATCGAGTTACGGCGTAACTGCGTCACACACGGCAATCGGCGAGGTGGGGGAGGGGATTGCCCCTTGGCTGTTGTTAGTTGGGCATGGGCGTGACACTGCGCATGACAGTGGAAAAGTACTGTAAATGCTTTCATTGTTGAGCAAGATGCAGGTTTGATCATGAGAAAAACATCTGTCTACCTACACTTCAGTCAAAGTAAGACAATTTTGTTTCATTTTTCTGCTGCTTCTAGCTTTTTCTGAGTTCATGGACTTCTTTCTCATGCACATGGACACTCATCAACGCACTGGTTGCACTGCTGCTGTTCTGATGTTAAAAGCTGCACTTTGAGAAGTGTTCATGTGTGATTGTTGACATCATTTTGCTGATGTGATTTCCAGCTGATTTCCTGCAGTTCTGATGTGAAGTTACTGATGTACAGTTACTGTGTGTGTTTATGGATGCATGTGTGGTGTAATGGTTTAGATAAGTGTTTGTAAATAAAGTTCTGTGCATGTTTATAGCCCAGTATGTCAGTGTCATGCTGTTAAATGTGGGCGCGGCGGTCCGTTAGCGGTATTTCCGCGACCTACGAACAGAATAGCGACCTACGAACGAGACGCTATTTTCACCCCCCACCTGCGAACCGATCGACCTGCGAACGGTTCTTAGGTCCCAAACTCGTTCGTAGGTCGGGGGTTCCCTGTATATATATATATATATATATATATATATATATATATATATATATATATATATATATATATATATATATATATATATATATATATAC
>JBBPBX010021583.1:27682-42234 GCA_038048925.1 Garcialebias charrua | reverse complement strand
CGCCCCACGTCGACCACCGCGCGTGGCCTACCGCGCGTGGCCGTGCCCCCCGTGCCCCGCGCCCCGGGGATGGTCCGTGCGCGCCGCACGGGTGGGTCCTCGGCTTATCACAGCTGACACACACACACACACACAGCGCCGCTGCAGAGGGAGGGGAAAAAAAAGCGAAGCTTATACAGTCGTTTCATGTCATTTTTAATATAAATCTGCCTGTTGACTGAATGGGCGCACACAGATGTCATCTGTATTCTGTGTGGATCGCGCGTAAGTGGGTCTACGCTCAGATCCGGGGCTGAACTATGATCAAAGGCGAGTCAATTTAATTCGCCAAACCGCGTTTGTGTGTTTTCTGACGCATAAAAAGCCGGACCGACCTGTTTATGAATGGACACTTCCTGCTCGCGGTGGCAGGAAACTATATCCTTATATGGTGTTCAGAGGGGTGGGAATTATGTAAATAACCTCTCGCGTGCACGAGCAGGTGAATAGGACAGGTGGGATTCATCATTATTTACGCAGCACCTCATTTACACACGTTTCCTGACGATAGAAGTGTTTGTTGAATCTGACGTGGCATGTTCGTACGAACACTTTGTACGAACAAAAGTAAGAGAAATTTAGAATATAAATACGAACATTTTCGTGAATGAGGGCCATTGAGTGGCGTTTTTATTCTCTTCCACAGGAAGCTCGGTGATGGATTGTTCCTGCAGTGCTGCAGAGAGGTGGCTGCTGGATACCCGGATATCACATTTGACTGCATGATTGTGGACAACACCACCATGCAGGTGATAACTTGTAGACATTCAGAACTGATTCTGGGTAAATGCAAACGTCTGGATTAAATTTACTGCAAGTATAACACACGGTGCATGAATCAAATTTAGTCCATGGAACAAATAGAAAACATAAAGTTGAGCCTATGGGTAGTAGGCACAAAACATTTAAGCTGTATAAATAGCTACTATATACAAGTTGAATATTCAGCCACATCTGCTTATGATTTGAATCTGCAGCTAACGATGCATCTAAGCACATGTGAAGGTTTTGTTTGTATTCAGGCAGTACAGCTTGTATATTTAAAATATATGAAATGTGAGTGTTAAAGCTTAAAATAATGCAAATGAAAGAAGTGATGTTTCTTTGATAAAAAAAAAAAATTACATCTTTGCATGAAGACAGGAAGAATTACCGTAGTTTGAGCAGGTTTAGGGTGGAAATCTGCCACTCACATGTCAGGCGACTGAGCTACACAGACCGTGCTGGGTGTTGTTCATACATAGATAGAAAGTAGCTTATCAAAGGTCTTTGCTGTAGTCACCAGGAAGTCCAGTGTAGTGCCTACTTATCTATTCAGGCTGTTTGAGGTGGTCTGTGGTTCATCTCATCAAGCATGGGTCCACCTTTCTCTTGTCAGCTTGTAATAAAGTTGGATGGCAGTAAAAGTGCTGGATAAAACAAAGAACATGATTCTCACTGCACCACTCCCACTCACCACTCTGTCCATTTCAGAGTATGTCCTGTGCAGCAGGTAGATTGTATTGTTTATTTTGATTTTTGCCTGGTATGCAAACTGTGCAAAATGGAAGGTTTTTGCATGTGACCACAAAGACGAGTCTTTCTTTAAAGGTGAACTATGTAATTTCAGCAGGACGCTGGGACGCTCAGGACTTAGAAAAATTTCCAGCAGGTAAAAGTATTCTGCTCCCTCCCCTCAGAGCCATATGACTCTGAGGGGAGGGAGCTACAGTCCGTTCTCTGTTGAACTTGAGTTCTGAAGCTCCGCCCCCTGCTGCATGTCGCTCGGAGCGCTTCAATATTCTGTGATTATATGTTAATAAAACGATTAAAAATATATAATAAAACTATGGAGCACTTGTCCAACAACACAAAAACCAGCAGAAATCATCAGAGCTTCACGAAGCCACGTTGGACATGATTTAATTCGCTCGTGACTTCCTCTTTCTGTCAGTGCAGATCTGGTATGTCTGGAATGTTCCGCCCCCACTACATGTCCTGTGGCAGACGCTGCGAAATTCTGTGATTATATGTTAATAAAACGATTTAAAAATATAATAAAACCATAGAGCACTTGTCCAACAACACAAAAACCAGCAGAAATCAGCAGAGCTTCACCAGCCACTTTGGACATGATTTAATTCGCTCGTGAGTCGTGACAAATCCATTTCCTCATTCCTGTGAGTGAAGGATGAAGCGATCACTTGACTTTTGGCAAAAAAACAAAATAAAAGTCCAGCTCTGGGATGAAGAAGGGATATTTAATACATTTGTGTCACATACAAAACAGTCCTGCATCGCTTTGCAATCCTTTGAATGAGAACGAGCCGCGGCGCTGAGGCTGGGACAGGCGGGGGCGTGGGTTGGGGCGTGACAAACAACTCTGTTTTTATTGGCTGGTCATTGTCCGGGTCACTCTGTGTTTTTAGTGTTTTTATAAATGCTGATAGAGAAGCAAGGGGACTATAGTTTTTTTCAGAGATTACTTTGTCTAACACCAGTTTGTCAGTAGATAGTGACAGAGTGAAGAAATATGTTAAAAATATGTTGTTTGAAAAGTTACAGACGAGACTACATTACAAAGTTACATAGTTCAGCTTTAAGCTCGATTCAGTTGTTCACACATGAATCAGTCGATCCTGCCAACACCAGCAACGATGTGTGTTTACACGCATGAAACCAGCAAAGTGACATCAGTCTCATAAGGTACTCTTATGAGACTGAGAGATGGTGACTCAAAATTGCTGGCAAAAATATGAGAAAATTAGCAAACAATTTTGTACTTTTTACTTTGTAATTCTGAGTGTTGGAGTCTAGCGAACTATAGGTCTGGTTTTGAGCAGCCACATTTTAAAAAGCACATCATATTGCCAGTGCTGGGCAGCGCTAATCCAAAAATTAGTTCCGCTATTTCTAAAGCACTTATTGATTTATTTAGGTCCGCAATTTCAAAAGCACTTATGTATTAGCAATGCTAGCGGATGCTAATGCTAACACGCTAACCGCCATTTTGAAGAGGGCAAATGCGAAATACTTTTTTAAATCCAGCAGATTTGACCATTTGAACCGGTTAAGCTCAGAAAAACCTTGTGCTACTGACTTTATAGCACAAGGTTTTTCTGAGCTTAACCGGTTCAAATGGTCAAATCTGCTGGATTTAAAAAAGTATTTCGCATTTGCCCTCTTCAAAATGGCGGCCGCAAATGGCGAAATACTTTTTTTAATCCAGCAGATTTGACCATTTGAACCGGTTAAGCTCAGAAAAACCTTGTGCTATAAAGTCAGCTAAGAAATATATTTTTCTCAGCAAAGAAATAATTGTTTTTACCGTGTTTTCATGGAAAGTCCTTATCTTCTGTGGCCGTCGCGGCCGCCATTTTGAAGAGGGCAATTGGCGAAATACTTTTTAAAATCCAGACGCGTCGCGTAGGCCGCTGAGAAACATCCATAAGTTCACCCTCCATGTTAAAAACTCTTCGTCTGACTCTTCGAAAACAAGCAATAAGGCTGCAGAGTAACACACTGGCTGCTAACTGAGAGCGCTCGCTCTAGCAAAGAGACTGAGGGGACGCTTTTTTGTCACGGACCACATCCGGCGCTGACAGGATATGGTCTGTTAGCAGTCGTACGGGCCTGTAAATAAGTTTTTTCGTTTTTACTGATAGATAATTAGTTATTAACGGTACTGCATTTTAAATAAAAATAGTGCAAATCCGCTTATGAATTATAAAAGTTAGTCAAACCGCTGTAACGCTGATAAATTGTTTAGGTACGCTATAAGCGGATTAGCGCATTAGCGCTCCCTAGCGGTCTGGCGCCCACCTTTGCATATCGCCATGTGCATGGCTTACAAAACCGTAATGGCCTGTAGTCCCTATAAAAGTTTGTAAGCTTAATAATCCAGGTAGATAACAACAATGGTTATGTCATCTGAACCAGTTTCTTAAATGAAAAAATGAAATGTGTGGTTCTTATAGTTTTTCCACAGAGGATCAGCTGCTGAGTCCTTGTTTCTAGCTCTTCTGGAGGTCAGTTATAGTAAGAACAAATAGATTAAAAAAACAACAGTACTGTACATGGGTCACACCATGAACCCAAGCATAACATATAAAGTTGTGTTCATCCATCCATCCATTTTCGTCCGCTTATCCGGGGTCGGGTTGCGGGGGTAGCAGCCTAAGTAGGGAGGCCCAGACTTCCCTCTCCCCAGCCACTTGGAGCAGCTCCTCTGGGGGAATCCCAAGGCGTTCCCAGGCCAGCCGAGAAACATAGTCCCTCCAGCGTGTCCTGGGTCTTCCTCTGGGTCTCCTCCCGGTGGGACATGCCCGGAACACCTCACCAGGGAGGCGTCCAGGAGGCATCCTAACCAGATGCCCGAGCCACCTCAACTGGCTCCTCTCGATGTGGAGAAGCAGCGGCTCTACTCCGAGTCCCTCCCGGATGACTGAGCTTCTCACCCTATCTCTAAGGGAGAGTCCAGACACCCTGCGGAGAAAACTCATTTCAGCCGCTTGTATCTGAGATCTCGTTCTTTCGGTCACAACCCAAAGCTCATGACCATAGATGAGGGTTAAAGTTGTGTTTTACTAACTTATTGAGCAATTGTTTCCTTTAAACAGTGACTTTACTGTCATGTTTCAAATTGCTTAAACAAAAAAACAAAAAATCTACCAAGCGAGAAAACTCGAGGAATAAAAATGCTTAAAGGCATTCTTATACATTGGACGATGTATACTGTAGTTCACAGTAACGAGCTCGATTCGGTGAAGCAGGATGTCGTGCAGCTTACCAGACTTCAGAGCATCATTTACAGACTGGAGGAGTCTGGTGTTCCAGAGTGAAGGTTTATTGAAAGATATCTGCAAAATAGCAGTGCCTGTTCAAAAATTTTTTTAAATTTAATTTAATTGGCTGGTTCCCGCTCCTGTTTGGTCCCGTTAACTTTTTGTCCTGTCCCATCCCAATCATGAGTTATATTAAAGTTGACTCCTGTCCTGTCAGAATCCTGCGGGAATTCCATGACCCGCGGGACTCCTGAAAAAATATCATCCTCTTTTCTGCAGTTGCCCCCACATTTATGATTGAATCTACAAGAGTATATTTTTAAAATTCATACTATGATTTTTTTTATATTATTGTTGTTTATCATTGTTGGGATTTAATATTTTTCTTTACTTGGACATGTTTTCTGTTGGAGGAGTGTCCTTGTAGGTGTTAAATGCAGATGTTGTGCTTGTGAGATGAGTTGGAGATGTCTGTGACAGAATAGAGAAGAATCTGAGGCACCTGCAACGATGTCGCAACAGTTTTTAGAAGAAAATGTCTCACGCAATTTGAAAGCGTTCTAAATTCAAGCGTAAAAACTGCCGTTGGGCCTCAAGGAAGGAAATTAAGAACTTCGCAAGATATTCTGGAGCCTCCCTTTTGAATGCTGTTTTTCAACTAGTCGTGAGCAGTCACAGTCCAGTGAGACCTTCAGAGTGTAGCTTTGCACTTGCCACCCCTGACTTTACACATACATACCATCTCAACTCAGTGACTACCTCCCTTACCAGTTTAGATGCGTAACAGCAGTGAATGAATCCAAACTGTTTTTTCCCTCAGTTATTTCTTACATGACAATGATATAAAAAAAAAAGTGTAGCAGGCTGAACAGAAAGTGTTTAAATGACATGAAACTGATGTAACTTTTCTGTCAAACCTGTTAAAAACATGCTAATCTGGTTCTGACTCAGCCTTTACCACTGTTTTTTTTTTCTTGCTCACCGAGATCATTTCTATTCCATCAGCCCTCCCTCATGTTTATGTTCTGGTTGAGACTATGATAATGAATTAGGGAAATGTTTGCAAATGTTTGAATGTATGTATTAATTAGTAACATGCCATTGTTTGATTGTGTTTTTAGCTTGTGTCCAAACCTGAGCAGTTCGACGTAATGGTGATGCCTAATCTGTACGGAAATGTTGTCAGCAACGTTTGTGCCGGTCTGGTGGGGGGTCCTGGCCTTGTGCCTGGTGCCAACTATGGCCGTGACTACGCTGTATTTGAAACGGTGAGTGACTGCACATTGGTAGGATGCTTAGCTCTATTCTATTTAAAAAAATAAAAAACATTAACTCTTACATGTTTCTGTATTTAAGGCTACGAGAAATACAGGGAAAAGCATTGCAGGCAAGAACATTGCTAATCCCACTGCCATGCTGCTAGCCAGCTGCATGATGCTGGACCACCTCAAGTAAGCTTTTATTTTCAGTGTGTAGATTTAATCTTACCTTGGCGTTATTCTAATATAGCTGATTTTTTTGTACCTTCTCAGGCTTTATGATTATGCAAACTTGATCAGGAATGCAGTTCTCACCACAATGAATGAAACTAGGGTGAGTCTATCTCTGACCGGCCTGTGCACGCACTTGTCAAGCTGTCTTAAAGATAGTAGGCCGTTTTTGTTTGATTCAGGATTACATGTGCCTGTAGCATGCTTCCTAGAAGGAAGTACATTGCATTCTCACAAAGCAGCATAGTTTCTGTATACAATCACGCAGCTCTATCAGGTTGTACGTTTATGAGCTTCAGTTTCAGGAAGTTCATTTCAAAACTCTTATCATCTGCAGCAAGTTGCTTAAAGTCATATTGTTTCTTGAGATGGTCTTTTTTTCCCAACCTGATTACGGTTTCAATCTAGCTTTTTAAGTATGACCTAAAATCTCATTCCACGTTGCTAATTTTATTTTTATTTATTTTTGTATTATCTTCCAGTGGGTTTGAATATTTTTGTATTATCTTGGACCGTGTTTGTCAGCTTCATGTTGTTGTTCTTACAGTTGCACACAGCGGATCTGGGAGGTCAGGGCACCACATCCGAGGTGGTCCAGTCCATCATGAGGAACATCAAGAGTAAAGGACAGCTCACTATGGAGATGTAACCCACAGTGACATCACAGTTCTTCCACTTCATCAGTGGGTATAAAGAGGCGTCTGCATCCAGCCAGGAACAGGAAGTTCTAGTTTCACACAGATTACTGATCAGTTCGCTCAAAAGAAAACATCTGTCCACTCCTGTCTTGTTTCATGTACAAAACAAAGTACGGTAAGCTGCTCTGAGACTTCTTAAACTCTTTTTTAAAATTAAGTTTCATGTTCACTCTTTTGAGATAATTAATTATTCTGTAAGGCTAGTTTTTGCTACGGTTTCATCTGAGCAGCTTAATCAATTTCAGAACTGTGTCTTCACAAATTGACTCATTAAAAGGCCTCTAACAATTGTTGCATGTATTCCTCAAAGTGAATTATTTATTTTTCACATCAGAACTATGTTACACAGCCTTTTCTAATCAACCGAAATATGTAATGTTGATGCACAGCCTTAACTTTTTCTTGTCCCTTTCATGTATATGTATACTCTCCGTGTGCAAAATGCTGATCCAGCTGTTTCCATTTATATTCTATCATTAGACCAGAATACATTGCGTAACTGCTGTGAGCTCAGCTTTTATGTTTGTGCCACAGTGGTGGCAGAATGCTCCTTGTAAGAGGATACCTTTACTGTATAACATGATCAATAAAATATTTCCCATGTGTATTTCATGAAAATAAGTTTAGTTTTTATTTATACTTGTGTTTAAAGTTTGAGGAAATCAATTTTAATTGAGGTTAATTTGCAACACCACCAGGCCAGAAACTCTTCAAGACCCTCATGAGTCTGAGGCTGGAGGACTAATAGACAACCCCTGAAAGATGTTTCATCTAACGGTCAGAGAAATGTACAGCCTCACTGAAGGTAAAGTGCCAGTTGTTGGGACTGGAGGTGTTTAAGTGGGCAGGATGCGATGGATAAGATCCCTGCTGGTGCTTCATTGGTTCAACTACACAGCTGTGACCTATCAAGGTCCACCGGTGGAGACAAAAGACCTGGAGCAACATCTTGTGGATCAAGGTTTCAGCTGTGTGTGAGGCAGTCGGAGCCGAACACAAACAGGAAATGTTGACACAAACCCTCAGCGATTCACAAAAACGATCTGACGTCTCCTTCAACAGAACACAATCATCCCCTTCTCGGCTTCTATATACAGTACTGTAGTCTTGACTTTTTGTGATTGTGTCGTTCATCCTGATTTTTAGGGTAGCTTTAATAAATCACATTTTCTTAAAAGGCCATAACAATAAATCTTATACATCTCCAGTATTAGCAGCTGATCTATGTAGGTTGTCAGATGGTTGAGTTGTGTTACAATGTAACAGCAGTTAGTGTTTTTTTTAAGTACAAACCGGATTCCCAAAAAGTTGGGACACTAAACAAATTGTGAATAAAAACTGAATGCAATGATGTGGGGGTGCCAACATCTAATATTTTATTCAGAATAGAACACGGATCATAGATCAAAAGTTTAAACTGGGAGAATGTAACATTTTAAGGGAAAAATATGTTGTTTCAAAATTTCACAGTGTCAACAAATCCCAAAAAAGTTGGCACAAGTAGCAATAAGTGGCTGGAAAAAGGAAATTGAGCATATAACGAACAGCTGGAAGACCAATTAACACTAATTAGGTCAATTGACAACATGATTGGGTATAAAAAGAGCTTCTAGAGTGTCAGTGTCTCTCAGAAGCCAAGTTGGTAAGAGGATCACCAATTCCACCATTGTTGCGCAGAAAGATAGTGCAGCAATACCAGAATGGTGTTACCCAGCGTAAAATAGCAAATACTTTTAAGTTATCATCATCAACCGTGCACAACATCATCAAAAGATTCAGAGAAACTGGAACAATCTCTGTGCGTAAGGGTCAAGGCCGTAAACTCTACTGGATGCTCGTGATCTCCGGGCCCTTAAACGTCACTGCACCTCAAACATGAATGCCACTGTCAAGGAAATAACAGAATGGGCTCAGGAATACTTCCAGAAAGCATTGTCAGTGAACACAATCTGCCGTTGCCAGCTGAAACTACAGTGCAAAGAGGAAGCCATTCCTAAGCAAGCTCCACAAGCTCAGACGTTTGCACTGGGCCAGGGGTCATTTAAAATGGAAGACTGTTCTGTGGTCAGATGAGACAAGATTTGAAGTTCTTTATGGAACACTGGGACGCCATGTCATCCGGACCAGAGAGGACAAGGACAGCCCAAGTTGTTATCAACGCTGTGACTCAATGAGATTGCATAAATAAAGGATGAAAAATAGTTTCAGTCTTGAAGCCGTCATTCTTTCCCAAATACTTTAATGTTTTTCAAATATGTGTCATATTGCAGTCATGAGGCTGTGGTTTTTAACCATACAGTTTGATATAAATAAAGATGCTGCTTAGAAGAAAATCATGAACATCTTCCCCTTGGAAGACATGTTAATTTACATTCCATCACTAGATGGCAACAACTTTCTGCAGCTGCCTTGGAGCAAAGCACATACATGGGTACCACTTTACAACAATCTCCCCTTATAGATGGCTAATAAATAGTTTATTAACTTTTCTATAAACACTTTATAAATCATTAATCACTGCTTATTATGCATTAATTAAGGGTGAGAAAGAGACAGAACTGACCAGTTTATTAATCTGTCACATATTTAATTTAGAGTTGTTGTATTAAACATTTCAGACTAAGTTAGTATCTTGTAAGACAATAAGCATTTGTAAATCTATTTTTAGCATATAATATTGTACATTATCACTGCATTTGAAGTATGTGTCAGAGTCAGAGTTTCTTTATTGTCGTTAGCACCACATGTGGTGGAACGAAATCACGGTATGTACAGGGTGCCGGTTACATCCAACAATAAAATGTAAAAGAAAAACAGCATATGAACTAACATCAACATCAACTAAAAATAGACTAAAATATTACTACAGTATAACATGATATATAACTAAAATTGATTTATAGTTGTACATATAATGCAGTGATGATGTACAATATTATATCCTACAAATACTTATTGTGCTGACAAGGTAGTAACTAGTCTGAAATGTTTAATATAACAACTCTAGATGAAATATGATTTGGCTCACTATTTGGCAAGAAACTGGTCCGTTTTGTCTCTTTCTCACCCTTAATTAATGCATAAGCAGTAATTAATGATGTGCAGAGTGTTTATTAGAGGAATTAATAACCTATTTATTAGCCATCTATATGGGGAGCCTTACTGTAAAGTGGTACCCTTATTTGGATGAAGGAAAGTTTTGTTATAGAAAAAAAGAAAATGACAGCATGCTCATAGAAATCATTGTTTACTTGAGTTGCACTGAAGGGGGGAAGACCAGAAATAACAACCAAACTGAATTGAGAATTTAAGTAATCATCCATAAATCTGACTTTTATCCTTAAATTTTCCATTTTCAAAACAAACTAGTCTTTAAAGGAAGAAAAAAAAAGTTTTTGCACCGACAGTTCCACCTTGTAGAACGTTGCTCTGATCACACAAGCAGGGAAATAAAATCCCCAGCAGACAGATGCGATAGCGGTGCACTGTTCACTTCTCTCTGACGTATGTTGTGAAATAATCACAGTCCACCTCTCTCTGTGATAAAGTCCCGGCAGTTAAAGGGGCCCATCTGAACGTAATGATCCTATGACTAATCTATCATCTGGCCAACTTTGTGGGAAAGTTGCAAACTTTACCCTGTTTGAACATTTACATATGGAGCAGAGAAGTCCTTGGAGATGAGGCCTGTTATTTTTTTTAAATTTAATCTTATTTTAGAGAATCAATCGTACACACAGCGTGTGAAATGTGAGGTCATTTGTTGTAGATGAGCTCTTACACTTCTGCCTGTTCTTTAAGCCACTTATTTACTCCATGAAAACAGACAGCTGGCTCTATTTCAGGGTCCAGAGCAGCTTTTTCTGATCAGGATGTTCCACAGGACTCGTGTCCATCTACCTCACATCACTTCTCATCACAGTTGTAGAGCGTTACTCATGCCCCTGGTCACCTCTCCCCTCCAGCTCCCCTCTCGGAGCTGCAGCTCGGTCCCCTCTGAGCCTCAGCTGGAGCTGAGCCCTGGAGGCAGATGGACACAGGTTTGGAGAAAGTAGGAGATGTTGCAATAAACCACCGGCCATATATGACCTCGTTTAAGATGCACTGCCATTTGTGTTGCAAGAGTTGCCTCTTAACAGATCAGCAAAAGACAAAAATTATATTCTTCACATGTGTTGTGTTGTAGCCGTGCAAAAGTTTCGGGGGTTTTATGCACCCAGTTTTACACATGTGTCTGGAAAATATCAGCTTCCAGTATTCCACTTTTATTAATAAGGAAAAATAACTTTAGGGAAATTCAGTAGACTGTCTTAATTTGCTTTATCTACTTGTTTTTAAGGTTTTTACTTCAGTTGTATACAGAAAGAGACTCAGTCTCACATTGCTACATGTATTAAACTAAAATGGGATAAATAAGAGGTTTTAATTTGTTGTTTGAACTGGTTGATTGATGGTCGTTTTGAGAAAGTGTTCATGACCCTTTGCTGTGTTTGTGAAGTGAACATTTAAAAGGGTTTATTTAACGACATTAAATTCAGCTTTGATTTTCCTCATCTACAAACTGAGTTTCTTTTTTCATCTCTGCTGGGTTTTTTTTTTTTTAATCCAAGCAGAATCCTCCAGGAAAATTCTGAACTGATTAAATCAGATTTCCTAGAAATCTAGTCGACAATCATTCCAGCGACCTTTAAATCATTCAAACGAAACCTCGAGCTGAGTACGAACTTACAGTTCAACTTTGGTCATCCACTTTTCTTCTTCTTCATTTTTCTTTTCAGTATCTCACTTTGGGGCAGCACGGTGGTGCAGTTGGTAGAGCTGTTGCCTCTCAGCGAGGTCGCAATAACATTAGGCTGATTGGTAACTCCAAATTGTCCCTAGGTGTGGATGAGAGAGAGTGAATGGTTGTTTATAATACTGTTTGTCTCTATGTGATGGACTGGAGACCCCCACAACCCAAAAAAGAAAGAGGTGGGTAAAGATAATGGATGGATGGATGGCTCTCTCACTTTGAAGCGTTTACCGGTAATTTGCCTTTCAAACCTCAAAGTAACTGAGTAAATAATGAAAGATGTGTTGCAGACATTAGAAAATTAGTCTCTCCCCCCCGACCACCACCTAAAGCTGATTATTTCCAGACTCATTCATCAGTTTACTGGATTCTCACATATTCACCCGCTTCGGATGTTATCAACCATTAAGTGGCCCTTATCAGTTATTACCCAACGTCGAACTAAGATTTTGCTCTGAATCCGTTCAGCTTGTCTGTTTTCCCAAGAACGAACCAGTGTGCAAAACCATAATCCAGCATTCCCTCAATCATTTCCATTACAACACCTATAGCTGTAATAAAACTGTAGTATTTAGTGCAGGAGTGTCTCGTTTTCGAACACAGCTGCAGTCAGTCAACAGCTTTCCAACATTTTTTTTCCCCTCTCTTAAAAAACAGCTTTTGACCATTTCGAGTTACGTCAGCACTCAGCTATTCAGTGAAACTCCAGTTTGTATTCTGGGCTCTCTGTCCTCGTGGCTTTCTCTTCACAGTGTTTTCATCAGTAAAGAAATCCCTTATCAAACACACATTAGGGAGAGATGGTTGGTGGTCTGTGGTGATGTATGTTTGGCAGAAAATGGATGTGAAGACAAGGTCAGACATGAAAATGCAAAGAGGAATCAAAAGCTTAGCATTCATGCATATCGCCCGCCGCCTTTCATGCCAGAGTCCAAGACTGAGATCATCTTACGACGACGAATCAAATCTTGTAGATCCAATTCAATTCAAATTCAAAAATCCTTTATGAATCCCAAAGGGAAATTAAATGTTTTGTTTCATTAAGAGATGCTATATGATGGCTGTAGACAGGAAGATCTCTTGTAAAGTCCATCCCACAGTGGATCCAAAGAAAATGGCAGCAGAAGCCATCCGATCCATCCATCCAGACTCGGCTGGCCTCTCAGTTCCCCCAGGAAGAACTCCTCCCTGAGCGATGGACACTCCTCCCAGCAGCATGCCTAGCTCCTCGTCACTGCGGACATCCAGCTGCAGGTGTCAGGGGATGATCCCGGTCCTTGATGTCATGAGCAATGTTTCCTGCCAGTTCCAGGAACTCAGTGGTCAGGCTCAAGCACAGCCGGCAGGGAGATGGGAATGCATCCACAGCACCTCCTTTTTCAACTCATTTGACATTTGGGGCTGTAGATGAGGTGTTATATGAGCTTTTGAGATGTTCATCAGCAGCTCCCGGTTGTAAAAAAAAAACTTACCTTGTTGTTATGGTTATGATGCATCATAACAAATGTCCTTCCAGTTCCTAAAAATCCTTCCAGTTGCACAGCATCTGATACCAGAGGAAACAATCATCCAAAAAAAGGTGATGTACGTACAGAAAAAAGTTTCCAAAAGCCAATTTCAGAATGAATGTAACAGATGGAGCCACCCCGAGTGGCATAATTCTATAAATCCAGATGATGTTCTGCATTAGATCTCATAACATGTGTTAGCTCTCAGAAGATGTGTTGGGGATGACTCTCAGCTACTACCACATCATATCTTAGCTCAGCATATTTCAAACCGACTGTGGTATAACCACTTTTGTGTTGACTAAAGTCGATTATCTGCGGCAGCCATCTTGAATTGGACTGATTCCAAAAGGTAGTCGGTTGTAAATGCGCCTCTTAAGAATGGCTTTCCGAGAGTTTCATCCACGCTATGAGATATTTTGCTGACAGGAAAGACAAATGAACACACAGTCACAGGCAAAAACACAACAGCGTTAAAAAAAATAGTATGTGGATGCACTTGAAGGAAGACATAGACTCAAATGAACGCTGAGTAGCCTAAAGTTTCAGAAACAGGGAGTTTACTGGATCATTATTTTATTTTCCTGGCTATACGGAGTCAAATAAATTCTCCGCCTCCTGCTGATCTCTTTATCAGGGCTGCATCACACTCATCATTTTTAATAGTTTTAACACTGGAGGTATGCCACCTTCTGGGATCACAAGTTCTTATCGTTGCAGCAACAGTGATCCTTCATGCAAAATTTCCATTTAGACACATACACCATTTAAGATGCCTCCTCTGTTTTCTGTTTCAGGACAGATAACATGTTCACCTGCAGGTAATGATTCCATACAACTGGTAGAATTTTTTTTTTTTTTTTTTTTGTGGTTTATCCTGCGTATCAGCACCTATTGGTCAGCCCGAGGCTCCAATCTTTATCTTTTGCCAAAAGCCGATAAATATCTTGAAGTTTCCATTTTAAGCTAGCGGTCATAACATATTTCAAACAAGACGCTCACATGGCTGCGTTGTGCAACTCTCATGCTTTGGTTGTGTCTTGCAAACGAGATTTGAAAATCCATAACGCTCTTGGTTTTTTCCCGCAGGGAGGTAATGTGATGCTTCAGGCTGTGTGTTTGTGCCTGACTTCCCACATTTATGTGCACATCTGCATGCAGTTTTCTTGCAGCTGGACTCTTGACTGATTCCACCTGTTGCCCCGAGCCAGGCCTTTACGCCACCCTGCCCCCCATATCCTGACCCGTCCAATGCCGGCAAA
>JBBPBX010021583.1:7255-19506 GCA_038048925.1 Garcialebias charrua | reverse complement strand
TGTGTGTGTGTGTGTTTGTTTGGTTAATGCCAGTGAACACGTTGGCATCTCGGTCTGTGGGTTTGGTTTGGATTTTTGATGTTTGCTTTTTGGTTTCTTGAATGTCTGATCTGATTTTTTAGTCAACGGGCCTGTTTACATATTTTGAAGTGGGGTTTTGTGGAAATATGAACAATTAATATCTTACCTGTTGAGAAAATAGGATTAGTTCTAATTGAACAGATGGGCGAATGACTAAGAGTGCTTCCAACTCAAAAATGAACTGATGTCAAAAACTTGTTTTAGATTTTTTTTTATAAACATTTACTCTTCTATCATTTTTGAACTACACAATTATTCCAGCAGAAATATTAATGTTTTAAAGCAGCAAAGTGACACAAGGCTGCATGGGTTTCAAGTATCTGCTGCTATTTGTGCCTACAAATAAGCACTGAAGTCTCTGCAAACAACCAAGTACTGTAATGTGAAGTTGATTCAATTCAAAATACTTTATTAATCCCAAAGGAAAATTAAGTGTTGTCATGGCTCATTGGCCTGGTTTCATTCAAGAGTTGTTATAGATGCTGATAGCTGTGGGCAGGAAGGATCTCCTTCAGCAAATCCGAAGATTCTGATCACAGATACTGAACCATCCACCCAGATCCAGCTTGCTGCCAGATCCGGCGGGCCTCTCAGTCCTCCTGGGCAGCAGGACTGCCTGAATGCCAGGCAGAATTTCTCCCTGAGCGATGGTCACTCCTCCATGCAGTCTGCCGAGCTCCTTGTCGCCACGGACAGACAGCTGAAGGTACTGGATGATCCCGGTCCTCCCGTTGTCATGAGCCGAGTTTCTCACCAACTCCAGGATCTCGGCGGTCAAGTACTTGAGCACCGCTGCCAGGTTGACGGGAATTCGTCCACGGCACCTCCTTTTCAACTCATTAAAATTTGGGGCTGTAGTTGAGGCATTTGAACTTTTGAGATGTTAATCAGCTGCTCCTGGTTTTAAAAAAAACACACCTTGTTGTCATGGTTACACATCATAACACATGCCCAAAAGTAAAAAGGTTTCAGTAAAAATACTTCCAGCTGCATCCGATACCAGAGGAAGTAATCATCCATAAAAGCAATTTACATCCAGAAAAAGGGGAATTAAAGTTTTCAAAAGCAATAAATCCAAATGAATATAACAGAGCTACTCCAACATGCAGCCACCCCGAGCGGTGCAATGATGACAGATGAATAAAAACAGTGTTCAGTTGAACTAACATTTGAGATCGGATATGATGATTGCTCAATAATCCACGTAGAAAAATCTATACAAGTTAAGTCAGGTCCTCTGGGCCTGGACCTTTGAGATTGGAGTTGTCTTAAGATGGCAGTGCCTTGGTCTTTGCTCTACTCAGACTAGGAGTTATCGCTGCTGTACGTTCAGAATTAAACTCTATTTCCTTAAACTTAGCCTCTCATAACCTTCCCGCAAAACCCCACTCAAAAAAATAGGAACTATCCCTTTAAGGTAGCCTACTGTTTAGTGTGAATTAGTTTAGTATTTCACCATACTTCTTTTATTTTGTTCAATTTGCTCGCTCCTGAGTGTCCCCCCACTCCTCGATCTTCTGCCACTCCTGCTATTGATTGACAATTGTCACACCTGCATCCATTTATCAATCAACTCCCTCAGAACGTACAGTCCTGGGTTTTATTAGCTCACTATCAGAACCTCGTGTGTTGTAGCTGTTCTCTGCTGCAATGTTTTGTCTTCAAAATTCACTTTATATTGAATTCTTTTGCATGATTTTTTTTATAGACTAACACATAAAATGTGCCTGTATGTAACAGTTCATGACATCTGTTGGCAGAAAGTTTTTTTTTATTTCTTGCTTTTTCTGATTGCCATTGTCTCCTTACTGCTTGCAGCCAAAGTTCCAAGTGTTTGTTTGTCTATAGTGTTAAGAAAATATCTTATTAACCACTGAATTACAAATTATTAACCACAGACCATTATAGGTCTGTTTGCATTTATTTTACTGTTGTGTATCTTCACTGCGTGTTGTTTTATTTTTGCACATACTGTTCTGTGTTGCACTGTGATCCTGGAGGAATGCTGTTTCGTTTCAATATGTACTTGTACGTAGCTTAAATGACAATAAATCCTCTCTGACTTTGACTCTGACTCTGAACAGATTTTAAGGAAAATTTCAGAATGTTATCATTGGATGTGCAACCACAATGCATTCAAGATGGCTGCCACAACTAAGCCATCCTGGCTGATGCAAGAATGACACTCAATTGATTTTACAAATATTAAACTAAAGTTTGGTGTGATCGTTGCTTAGATATTTATTCCCAACACATACTTTGAGCGCTTAAAGATCCTGAGATTTAAAAACGTTGTCATTAACTACTGGAGTCAACTGTGTCTGATAGCAAAATGTCTCGGAAACAACTGGACTTATTTTAATAAACTCTCAGGAAATGATTTAGTGAATATTTCAGTTCAAGTCAGTTTATATGTATAGCACTAAGTCACAACAGAAGTCATCTCAGGGCATTGAACAGAAACATTATAAGTTAATAACATTATTAATCAGAGGAGCAGACTGCTTTGAGTTCAACTTCCTCACAGACTCTCACCTTGAGTAAACACAAAGGCGACAGTGGGAAGGAAAAACTCCCTCTTGAGGAAGAAACCTCCAGCAGAACCAGGCTCAAGACAAGCAGCTATCTGCTTCTAACTAATTAATGTTTGAAGAAAACTATTCAAGATGGCTGCCATCCAACTGATCTCCGAAAATACAAAATCAGAGCTAACTCAGATCCTGAGCTGTAGTTTGGAGTGGTAGTGACTGAGACCCAGTCACAACCCTCACATTGTGCAACGTCTTTGCATAAAACTTTGGGATAAACTGTCAATCCAGTTTATTGTTAACAAAATATCTTGTGAATCGCTGAATGGATTCATGGCGGCAGGTGTCATGCATTCCTTCAAGGGTTTTAAATTTTTTATTGGATTACAGAACAGACATTCTCGTTTGTTCCTTGTCTTCTTCTCTTTATTACTCCTTGGGGCTGTGGTATGTTTGTGGTATCTGCCGTGGTCTTGTAATCCTGAGGTTTGAGCCCAGGTTGCATCATGAAGGGCATCCGGCGTAAAATCGTGCGCGTAAATCTTTCAAGTGAGTTTGCTCGCTGTGGAAACCCCTAAAGAAAGGAGAAGCCGAAATAAAATCTCAGTCCTTCGTTATATTACCCCCAGCCAAAGCTCTAGTTTTTGTGTCTCTTATTTTGTTCACATCTGTTCTAAAGCACAGTGTGTGCATATGCCAATGAAAATTTGATCAAGAGTGGTTTTATTTGCTCATACCTCTTTGATTTAGAATGTCTTTGGTCTCAGAAATCAATGATAGACGACACGTTTTGTATTTATGAAATAACTCTGGCTAATTTCCCACATAATGGCAAACACATGACGTCCCGAGTCAGGCTGGTTGTTGATTTTTCCCCATATGACCAGCTGAGTTCAGGACATCTGCTAAAATGTGCAGAAAAACTGAGGCCACCCAGAGATAATTTACTTTATAAAGAGGGCCTCCCCACATGCCCTAATATTGCAGTGTGAGGACTTCGCTCTGCCATACTTCATTTGTGAATTATTTATAAGGTGTGCAACGTGGCACCCTTAAAAAATTTTTAATTGCTTCATAAGTCTTCATGGCCTTCACAACAAGAACAAAGTGGAAAAGGAGAACACCTAATCCGCTGTCTGTCACTGAAATTTGTCATCTTTCCCATTTGGCAGGTTGATGCATCGGCATAGCTGTCCTGTCACTGCCTTGTCATCATAATTGTGAGAGCCCAGTCTGAGCAATAGCAATATGGAGACAGAGGCAGAGTTTGCACGGCCATTGGGGCACACTCAATACAATGCTTGTTATGCAGGACACAAGTTTGCTCCACACCCCAAATTCCTTAGCCAGAGTTAGAACTATAACACAGGAGTGAAGGAGTAGTACACATGGATGCCAACATTTTTTCATGGCCTCTATAGCCCAACTAACTTTAGCTCTTCACCTTCTATAAGGAGCCGTGGGAGTATAAACACTGTCGTCGTCCCACAGTTTACCTCACGCTGGCACCATCTGACTTCACTGATGTGAGTATCTTTACGCTTTGACTCAATTAGCAAATATGTGTGTCTAGACAGTTTTTGAAAAAGTCAATCAAACAAATTAGCAGCCTTAGTCAAGCGGACACTCTGAGCCTGATCAAGTGTTAAGACTCAATTTACACGGATGGCTTCATTAAACCAACAGAAATAGGGAGACTTGTGCACACAGGCTCAGCCCACAGGTGAGGAGGACCTCCCAGGAAATAACCTGACACCTCACAAGTGGGCTATACGATGACTGACGTACTTAATGTTTAATAAACTGTAACAAGAGATGCGTTTGATTCATTTAAGACATTTTTATGCATGTTTGTACATTTCTGTTCATGTTATAGCCTTCCTTTCAACCACCTGCATCTTATAATTTGTGTCCAAAACCTTCCACCTCATGATCCATTTACTCAGTGCAAAAATAAAACTAGACTATTTTTCTTGTTTTTACAGCTCATCCTCTATCCCTCCTCATCCAAGCTTTTCACGTTGCCTGTAAATGTTCCCCTCTTCCTTTTTGTCTGGAAATGAAAACCAGTGTGATATTTAATGAACTTATTCGAAGCAGGAAACCAAAATCAGTGATTCACAGCAGGTTTAAATCATATATGATATACAGCAGAATAAAAATTCATGTTAGGAGTGCCTTTAGTAGCTTTCTCGTTTGGGAAAAAGAACATGTTTTATGCTCATTAAAGCAGCAGGAGTGATAACATGCCAATAATGGTCTGTCAGGCTACTGGTTCTCTGGTTTTTAAGGTGAATCTGAAATAGAAATTAACGTGCACAATTCAGAACAAGACAAAGTGTAAATGAATGGAGTGATGATGTGTTTTTGAATGGTGGAGCCACAAACTGCCTAAAACCGTCATGAACAGTTGTAATCTGCAGGGGTAAAAAACAAACCGTTGTTCTGTCCTCAGAGTTCTGCACCAGATGTTGGCAAAATGAAGATCTGAACAAGTCTGAAATCAGGTCACGTTGACTGGTGGAGATTTAAAATGGCATTCTGGTTGCAACGGGCCAAACGGCTGAAGAATCTAAAGTGCGAGAATTTTTTATTTAAAGAACGCTTCAAACAGGGCCGGATCAGTCAGTACCAGGGCTACTGCTGCAGAACAGAGGCACAAAGAGCATGGCCTTTAAAAACAGAATAAGGATGGTTTCTGTCTACCTCTGGACAATCAAGCTGAAATTTTAGCCATAACAATCACTTTTGATGTCAAAAACATAACAGTTGTGAAAAAATATGGGCAGAGATTATAAAATAACAATTGTGTACGGTATCGGGTATCATACTAGTATGATGTGAAGTGGATCAACGGCTTCACGGTGGCGCAGGTGGTAGAGCTGCTGCCTCTTAGTGAGCAGGTTGTCCCGGTTCAAATCCCGGTCCGGGGGCCTTTCTGGGTGGAGTTTGGCATGTTCTCTCGTGCATGCGTGGGCTTTCTCCAGGTACTCCCACTCCCACAGACCAAAAGCATGCATGTTAGACTGATTGGTAACTCTAAATTGTCTCTAGGTGTGAGTAGAGAGTGAATGGTTGTTTGTCTCTATGTGTCCCTGTGATGGACTGGAGACCTGTCCAGGGTGTCCCCCGCCTCTCGCACAGTGATGGGTGGACATGGACACCAGTGACCACCGTGACTCAAAAAGGAAGAAGTGGGTAAAGATAATGGATGGAAATGGATCAGTTGTCAGCTTATTTGTATATGTTTATTCACTCAGTTGGGCCTGTGATCGCAAGATCGCTGTTCAACTCCCGGTACAGACAACATCAAAATGTGGGTGGGATAGGTGAAGCATCCACACCTGCCTCCACCCTCATTTGCCCCCCTCTGGGTCCTTGAGCAAGACCCTTAACTCCCACCATCTGCTCCCCCGGGCACCCTAGATATCAGCTCTCTGCTCCACACAGAGGGCTGTGGTAGCTCGGTGGTCTGTGGTTGTGTCAAGAAGGACATCCGGCGTAAAAATAATTGCCACGTCTTTGTACGACTTAGTTTGCTGTGGCGACCCCTGACGAAGGGAGCAGCCAAAAGAAAAAAGATGTATTCGTTAAATAATTAAGTAAACCACAAGTTTAAAACAAATTTCCCCATCAGACAATAAATTGCATTTTATCGTATCGTATCATATCATATTGTATCGTAATGTATCGTATCATTACTTGTAATATAGATAATATTATATTGCATTGTATGTTTTTATCACAAATGTCATAAATCGCAAGATATGCATTGGTTTTTATAATGCAAGAGCAATAAATTCAAGGTGATTCAATTATTCTAGAGAACAATAATCTTTTAGCCTACACAGTGGAAGAATAAATGTTGATACTTGCCAAAGTGTGTGTTAAATACTTATTGACCTTTCCAAATTTGGACAAAACACACTCAGGTTTTGCTAAAGTCTTTTTCTTCATATTGACACTGTAAAAGAGAAAAATGTAGTCACACTTAACTTTAGCTCAACTTCTAAGCCTCTGGAAGTAAAATTTCCCTCACTTTCCTCGTTGAAATTTGAACTCTATTTTTGCATGCCTTCGTCCTTCCACTTATGTCTTGTGTAGCCAAATTGGTTCTAGCCAAAGTCAGATTTACCCCGCCTGCCACACTGAGGTGGGTTTGTGCGATTATGATTCACAAAGTAGGAGAAAAACCTGCAGCTTTTCGTTCTTTTCCATTGGCTGCTCGTTAACCATCGCTCCAAGGGTCCCTAAGTGGAATTACATTCAGCAACATTTCACTGCTTGACATTTAGTGCACAAGTGATGCGATGGTATTGGACTCAGACGATGGCACGTGAAGCGTTTGAACGTGGAAACCCCACACACTGGGCCTGGCACACTCAGACACACAAACATACATGCAATCAATCAGACGAGGAACCATGCTGCTGACATATAAACTGACCACCAGACTCCTACTCTTTTCTTTCACTCCTACAGAGAAGCCCCTGCCCCGTTTTCCTTGAGTCTTTCTATCTTCTTTACATTGCACTCTTTGCAGCTTCTATCTTTCCCCCCCCCCCCACCTCTGCAGATAAATAAACACAGTCACCAATCATCATTAAAACCGTGGCAGCGCCTTCCTGCTCACAGGACTTTGCGTGATGTCTTAATACGTGCTCTTCCGAGTGCACGCGTACAAGTGCTGACATGCACGCCATCACACAGAAATGGAACGTTTTAACAGCATGTTTTCCGTTAGCGTTTTGAGAGAAAATAGGCCAGTTTTGATACGAGCTCAACAACTACGTTCAGAATATGATTACATAAAATTCCGGCTTCATTTCAGCAGGTCCTCATTAGAATAAACAGTGAACGTTCAAACAGGGATTCACCTCCGCCTGACAAAGCGTGTGTTGATTTCTGTCACCAGTCTACTGTCATGGAAAGTTTGCTTTGCTCCTCAGGCTTCCTCTTTGTTTGGCTCTGTATTCACAAAGTGAAAGTGATAAACCTGCTATGTCAGTATTCCTTTTTATTTCTTCTCGCCAGCTGCAACTCCTCACCCGTCTGTCCCAGCTGTGTAAGGCGGCCTCGTTGAATCGAGACTTTTGGGAACCAACGGGGATGTTCCAGGTCTCAGGGGTGGGCAATTATTTTTTCCATGGGGCCACATGAGAAATAGAAAATATTGTGGGGGGCCGGGCGAAATGACATAATTCAATACTGCATATTAATAGTATTTCTTTATTAAAAGCAGTAAATATCATTGTTTAGACAAACTGGTAAAAGTATTAGTTATGATTAATCAACAAAATAAAAAGCATGAGTGGACATTTTTGAGGGCTAACGTTGTCTTGTGACTTGACAACAATGCAATCATGCACATTGCGCATGTCTTGATTTACATATTGCATCATTTTGTACGTGAATTTTAAAAAGACATCAAAATTAAAGCAATGCAGTCCACAAATGAGGTAAAATTAGAAACTATTTTTTTGTTGTAACTCCCCTTACGGGGGCCGGTCAGAGTCAACCAAAGGGCCGCATGTGGCCCTGGGGCCTTACAATGCCCAGGTCTGCTGCAGCTCATCTGATGGTTGTTTCTGTTCTGTCACTGCCATTCTCCTCTTCATGCTCAGCTGCTCTCGATGATTCACAAACTCATGCTGCAGTAATATACAGTATGTCGGCGCACACATGCACTAAGAGCAGAACTGTTTCAATAACTGTTTCTAAAAAGCCCAACTGCCCCCACTCTCTGTGTTTTGTCCTTTCAATTTCGTTTATGTCTACTAATTAAGCATACACTTGACTTCACATGGCATCTTAATTATATTTTGCGTGAAGCACCAGAAACCGACTATTACTTCTTCGCTGGAATACCTCCCCTCAAGTTTGTTGTGTTTTGGTAAACTTTATCAAAGGCTGCTTTAATTTAAAAAAGGCAAGAATGTCCATCCAATATGAACAAGAGGGTCTTAGACAAGATTATCACAGAGCAGGAGGTTGAGGTTAAAGAACAGGGAGGTTGTTTAAGGTTTATTCAGGAAAAGAAAAGAAGCTTGTGTATTGGAAAAGTATTCATGCCCCTTGAACTTTGTCCAGTTTTGTTACTTTACAGCAGTGGTGTCGAACTGACTTGTAAAAGGGGGCCAAAATTAAAAACTTTTCAAACTAAGGGACAATTTCAGAATCTACATTAACTCAAATCCGATACCCAGCATTTTTTCTTGGTCAGAGGTTCCTCAACAAGAATTTGATTGGCCTCATTTGATGTTCTCTGTTGTGCTTTCAACATCATGATCAAAGATTACTGGGAAAAAAAATCAAGACATAGAAGTATTTTACATTTCACATATCATCTTGGGGGCCAGAAAAGATGTCAACGAGGACCACATTTGGCCCCCGGGCCTTGAGTTTGACACATATGCTTTACAGCCTCAAATTTCAAAGTACAGGTAGTCCCCGACTTACGAACGAGTTCCGTTACTACAGCCGTTCGTAACACAAAAATCGGCGTAAGTCGGAACGCATTACACACGGCGTTCGCTTTCATTGGTGCTGACCCTCTGACGTGCTCCAGAATTCTAGCTTTATCAGCGAGTATTGTTCCGACTGTGGAACGCGGCATCTCGAGAATTTTACCGATCTGTGTAGGTGTTTCTCCCTTCTCTGCCCGTTTTAAAATGTCCAATTTTACCTCAAGAGTGATCACTTTTCTTTTCTTCGGCGCCGCGCTCCCACCTGAAGACTCATTTGCTCTCTTTGGTCCCATTTTAAAGTTTGCACACACGTTAGCTAGCTACAAAACTCGCTATTAAATTAGCTGATCTCTCGTCTGTATTCGCCAAAACTCACCACGCTGCTCGTCTCGCTACTGTACTGATTCTGTATCACTCCGCCTTTGTCCGCTGGGGGTTACAGTACGCCTGTAACCTTCCGCTACTGTAATTTTCCATTGTCAAGGCGCAGAGGTCCGCCCGCCCCGACGTATGATAAATGGTATATCTACCCTTATATGCACTCCTGATGGTTTGTTGTTTTTTAAATTGTAAATAATAAATAACCTTTTTTTTGTGAATATAGCGTCTTGAGTTCCTATGATCACAGCGACTACATGTAGTCGACATCGACTCGACTTTTATCATGTTGAAGTCGACTTTAAATGAAGTTGTGCAACCCTATCAATAATAATAATTTTAAAAATCTGAAATGTATGGAGGGCATTTGCATCCAGTTTTCTGAAATCCAGCACAAACATCCTTCAGACGTCCCCTAATTGGTAAACAGGGTGCTTCATGTGTACTTTAATCACTTTATAAATCCAGCTGTTCTGTGAAGGCCTCGGACATTTGTTACAGAATGTTAGTATTTCAAAGCAGTTTTAACTCAGGGGTTGATTAAAGAAAGAACATGTGATTTTTCTGCAACTTCATACGTATGTGCTGTTTTGCGTTGGTGCATCATGAAGCACATCTTGCAGATACAAAATATATAAACGGATTCCAGACTTTTCATTTGTTTAATTCATAGAAGTGAGAAGAAATATTGTAGGTAATATTTCTGCACAAATAAACAACTGAATGGAGCCACTGAAAAAGGCTTTCAAATTCAAGAGCGATCATTCTCAAACCTGACCTTTCCTCTACTTTGAAGGTCACAAGCCTCAAATTACAGGCACACAAAGCTCACATTCAGTATGGTTTCTGTAGCTTAAATGTATTTTGGTGCAATATTTTTAAAAGAAGATGCTGCTTCAGTGTGAGGTATTTCCATTCCTTTTAGTTGTTTCATTATCTTCTAATTTACAAGTTTACTTAATTTTATTTTTACATTCACACACATCTCCTAAGTTATTAATTTTTGTTTGAATGCAAAACCTTTTGTTGAAAATAATGGGTCCACGATGAAACCAGAGACAATCATTGCATTTTATCACCAGGAGATGGAAAAACAAATCCTTTGAAACTGGATATTTTGTTGGCTATGTGAAAACCGATGCACGCAACAGAAAAAAGAAAAGAAAAATCAAACAAATGCAGTTATAGTTTGAGCTATCTCAAAAAGGCTTTGAAATAACTCCGTCTGGACCAAGTTTACAATCAGGCTAAAAAGAGCTCAAATTAAATCAAGTATGAACTAAAAATACATCAGATTGAGATTTGATAACCGGCTGAGTGCCATGAAACACAAAAAGCATTCTGTCCAATAAAACCAATTGGACTTCAAACAAAACACTTTTCAAGGTTCTTCCATGGGCCCAAGTTAATTTAGACAAAACTGTGACATCAGGAATCTTTATATTATGATCACAATTTTAGCATATTTCCTCGGGCTGTTCGACGAACCATCTGAAACAGTTCAGCTACAGAAGCTTGCTTTGGTAGTGACAGAAACGAGCACATGCATCAATAATGCGCATAAATACAACACATAGTCCTTCAGCCCATGATTTTAAATTCACATGTGGATGTTTGTCGATGTTAGGAAAGTGGAAAAAACGTAGAGGGGGAAAAACAACTCCATGCTGCAAGTTTATCCCCAAACCCTTCTGAGGCGCACAGAGTGTTATTCACCACATCTGCATCCTGACTTCTCACTCTCCACACGGCTGTAAACAAACTCTCATCTGCATGGAAACACGCTGCTGTGGACTTATGTACACACGCTGTGCAAACACAGGCCACACTGCAACCCACAACCATCACGTTGTGCTTACAGGTTGTTTTTCTGGACCATCACACACACTTCGGCTGCTCTTTATGCAGCTGTGACGTCACTCCTGCCCTCATTTCTTCCCCTGAATGCCGACCTCTTCTCTAATTCATCCCGCTTATCGTTCCAGTTCAGTCCCTCTAGGTCTTTCACTTCATATTTTTTAATGTTGTTTTTTCTGTTTTCCATCTTTAGGACGCTGTTATCTCTCAATCTGCTTCCCATTCATCATCTAAACTTAGATTACAATCTGCTAAGTTTTTTTCCTGTTTCCCATCATTTTGTTTTTCTCAGTAGATCTGCAGAATCAGCAAGATTAAACAGTCTACGAAGATGAAACAGGAGAATGGGAAGAAAAGTACTCTTTAATTGAGTTTTAGCTTATTTTTGCACTGTAGTTTGCCATCATTGTCAGTTCAAATGGCCATTTTGTAAATGCAGCTTTTCATACTGAATAAATAATCCAAAGCATCTTCGTGTTGGGTTAAACACACAAAGGCATTGCAACCTAAATTGTTAAGTCATCCTGCCCTTCATTGATTTCCACTATTTTTTTCTCCTCTTTTGTGTCTTGTCCATCAACATGGCTCTTTTCTGTTGCCCTATTTTCAGTCAAAATGCTTGTTTTTTCTTTCTCTTCTTCACTTATCTGAGCCTTTTGTGTGTTTGCTGTGCACACAGATAATCCATCACTGTCATCCAGCAAGACGGTTCTGACGGAGGGAGCAGAAACAGACAACCAATAAATGACAGCTTTAGAAGAACAGAGAGAACAGAAAACAGATGAGAATAAACAGTGTGGGGGTCTGGATAGCCAACAAAATATGTGCCAAAATGCACAAGAGATTTACTTTAAGGCCCACTTCTAAATTATTTATATTGTTACTGCACATAATATGTGACAAACACAATGACATCCAGATATTATATTTTATATATATA
>JBBPBX010021582.1:25378-42236 GCA_038048925.1 Garcialebias charrua | reverse complement strand
AACAGCATTGTATGAGTGTATTTGTTGATTTAAGGAAGGCTTTCGACACTATTGATCACAAAATTCTCATTAATAAATTGGACAAGTATGGCGTTAGAGGACCTGCACTAAATTGGATAATAAGCTATCTAAAAGATAGAGAACAATTTGTTCAGATAGAGGAAAACAGATCAAACTTTTGTAAAATCACATGCGGTGTCCCACAGGGCTCAATACTTGGTCCAAAATTGTTTAATTTATACGTGAATGATTTAGTGATGGTGTCCAGAAGTCTAAAAAGTATACTTTTTGCTGACGATACTACCTTTTTTTATTCTGGTAATGATTTAAATGAAATGTCTGAATGTTTAAATATGGAATTTGTTAACTTACAAAACTGGTTCAAATTAAACAAACTATCATTAAACTTAGATAAAACTAAATACATGTTATTTAGTAAAAAAACAAACACTACGGGTTTCTCTCTAAAAATTGATGATTTTGAAATAACCAGAGTAAGTGAAATGAAATTCTTGGGAGTGGTGATAGATGACAAGCTCACTTGGAAACAGCATATTAACTCGGTTAAAACTAAAATATCTAGATCCACAGGTGTCTTGTATAAAGTTAGGGATTTATTGAATGAAAGAGCATTATACTTGCTTTATAATGCCATAGTTGTTCCACACTTGATATACTGTATAGAGGTTTGGGGAAAGGCGTGCAAAACCTTGACGAACCCTATATTTATTTTACAAAAAAGAGCAGTGCGAACTATTGCGGGAAAACCCTACTGCCATCCTTCGAATATATTGTTTAAACAACTTAGGTTGCTTAAGTTTTATGATTTGGTAAATTATAACATTTTGTTGGTAATGTATAGAGCTCATAAAAACTCATTGCCTCTAAATGTTCAAGTGCATTTTGTAAAAAGAATGAGCTGTTACAACCTGAAAGGAATGGAGATTTTTGCAAAGCCAAAATACAGAACTAGTTTGAAAGGACGGTGTGTTTCAATACAAGGTGTTGACTTGTGGAATAGTTTAGAAAATGTAATTAAATCTACAACATCCATTATAGTCTTTAAAAAAATTATCAAAGCAAATATGTTAATTAAATACTAAATACTCAAATCGCCAAATTGCAAATGTGTATTCAAATTCTGTAAATAGTTTACATTTTGTATCACTGTTGAGTGCCTTGGAAATTTGTATATTTGATTGAGTTATTTTATTGATCTCGCTTTTTTTTTTGTTGTTGTTATCATTATAGAAAAAAGGGGCAGGTATAATAAGATTTTTTTCTTCTCCCTGTCTCCTTTCATTTTACGTTTTTCTTGTCTTCTTTCATTGTATTGTTACAATGTAAAAAATGTTTTTCTTTACAAAATGTAAAATGAATAAATAAATAAAATAAAAAATAAAAAAAAAAGGACAAGGGTCTGGTTTTAATCAGGCTACTGGTTACCAGTTCATGATCATAAAATGAGGCTTATGGTTCTGCAGCAGAGCAATGATCCAAAGGACGGCAGCAACGTTCCTCCACAGCTGGATGAAAGAATACATCGCCATTTAACACAAATGCTGGACTGCAGTCGTTGACTAAGGGAGTGGCACAACCACTCAACCAATGAACAGTTTAGGAGACACGTTTTTCCACATAGGTCCAGGTTGTTTCAAATACTGTAGATTCTTACCATTAATAAAATAATCATTTAAAAGCCGTATTCCTATACAATCAGGTTGTCTTTGTCTGACATTAATATTTGTATAACAAAAGAAAATGAATAAGTCTATACTTTAGCACATCTCTGCGTGTATTTTTGGCCCCCTCGCTGACACTGATTGAGCCCGAGTGTCCTAAAAACCAGACCAGTTGTTTATTTTGCCTCCTGCCAAGACCACAGGAGATAAATAAAGTTTTATTACTGGTTGAAGTGCTCCTCTATTCGTCACGGCTGTATTTATAAATGGGACGTGTTTAATTGTAGTTCCATGTTGGCTGCCTAATCCGCTGTTTGTCTTCTCCAAAATTTCAGATCAACATTTAGTCTCTCCCATGGCGACGTTCTGCTGGGTGGAATCTGAAATGTCTGCTTTGTCAACAAACAAACAAACAACAACAACACTGCAACCTCTAAAATCTCGGTCCTGCCCTGAAACGAGTCTGTTCATATATTTTCTGGTAAACATATGTACGTCTGAGTGCAGGATGTGCTTGCAGCAGATATTTGTTTGCTTCAGGGAGTTTCAGTTGCGCTCATGCAAACACTTCTCACTAAACCGAGAAAACAGACTTTTCTTCTGAATCTTCACGACTCAAGAAAGATGTTTGAATGGCCTCATAGAGAGAAATGGCAATAGTGTGAAGGATTATTAAACATTCACACTGTTGTGATCCTGTTTATATTTATTATTCCATTTTCAGTCACCTTAATCTATTCCGTATGTTTTTCAGCGTCTTTCTTGTTCCACCATTTTTGTGCCATTTCAACAAATCATAAATCAAAAGGTTCAGCTCTTTCAGGACAATCCTGCTGTGACTTTTGTAATTAGTGCAACTTTAGCTTTTTGAAATACAGGTGGTCCCCGACTTACGAACGAGTCCCGTTCCTACGCCCGTTCATAACTCGGATTTCGACGTAAGTCGAAAAACACATACACACTGGCCACCCCATATACACATACATGTACGGTGCTGTACAGTTACCAAGCACTTCGCCTATCCTAACACAGTACCCTACATAATTATCAAAAAACACATACAGTACATTTGGAAGGAAAAAAATAGTTAATTTCTTACTGGGAGCTGGTCAATTCTTCCTCCGTCTGTTAGCATGTTAGCTCGTGCACCTTTGAGCTCTGCAGCTTGTTTCACGTGGTCCACAGCGTTTACAGCAAAGTCTGTTAGCATGTTAGCCCCTCTGCTCCGGTTAGCCTGCTGTAAGTTTCCACTGACTGCATCAGATACTCTCCCCCCTCCCTCCTGGCTAATCTCCCCCCTCCAATCTCCCCCCTCCCTCCTGTAAACCTCCTGTAAATTTTCGCTGTCCTCCGGTGAGTTTCGGTACCGTATTTTCTGGTGTAAAGGCGCATAAACTGCATAACTTGAACAATGCTTTTCAATGGGAGGGCGTTCGTAACCGCGAAACGTCGTAAGTCGAGGACTACCTGTACTGTATTTAGCCTTTTCTGCCCCTTTATCCTCAAGGAAAATGATTGAGCTCATTTATCTCCTTCAAATCTTTAGATTTGTTTACAAACCTTTACTGCTCCTTTCACATTTTGTTCTGCTTCAGCTTCTTTCAGCTTCCTTCTGCAAATTTAAACTTTTTCCAGCTATTTTCAGCTGTTTTTGCAGCTGTTTATTGCTCCTTTCTTATTCTTTCTGCTAACTACAACATTTTTGTGCTTCTAACTTCTATCTTCTCCTTTCAACTTATTTCTGCAAGTTTCAGCTTTTTCTCCTATTTCGGCTACAGTTAGCAGTTTTTATGCTAATTTAAGCCTTTTCAGCTAATTCCACGTTTTTTGCACTCACTTCAACATTTTTCAGCCTAATTCAACTAAAATGTGCTCTCTCCACGTCCTTCTGGTAATATAAGCTTTTTTTCTGCCTTTTTAGCTACTTTTCAACTGTTCAGCTTTTTTTTTTTTCAAATAATGTCTACATTTTTTTCTTTTGCTAATTTCTGCTTCTTTCAGCCTAACTGGACAAACATGTTCTTTCTGCTTTCTTATGCTAATTTAAGCTTGTTCTACCTTTTCAGATACAATTTTAGCATTTCTAGCTAATTTCAGCTGTTTTCAGATAAATTCAAGTTCTTTGTAGTAGTTTCTGCTACTTTCAGCCTAATTACCGGTAACTTCTTTATGCTAGTTTCAGCTTATTTCCCCTAGTTTCAGCTTTTTCTGCTATTTTACCTCCACGTTAGCTGTTTTATGCTAATTTCAGCTTTTTCTGCCAAATCGAGCTCATTTCTGCTCTTTTCGCATCCTTCTGGTAGTTTAAGCTTCTTTCTGCTTTTCAGCTACTTTTCAGCCGTTTTCTTTTGCTAATTTCAGCCTTTTTTTTAGCTGCTCTCTTATTTTTTTGCTAATTTCAAGTTCAAGTTCAAGTCAATTTTATTGTAATTTCCAGCCCATGAGGTGGAACAAAATTATGTACTCAGGGTGACAGGGTCCCAGTTACACCCCAAAATAGCAAAAATATAAGGACTAAAAAGAAACAGTGTATAAGGATTTAAGATATACACTAAGATATATGCTAATCGAACACTAAACTTTATGCTAAAAGACCTAAGATATATGCTAAACACGAATTATGTAAAACAATATAGCGTAACAGCAGCCCAAATCTTTAAACAAATTTCAGCAAATGTGTGTTCTTTCTGCTTTCTTCTTGCTAATTTAGACCTGCTGTTTAATTTTAGCCACAACTCAGCATGTTCTTTAGTTAATTTCAGCTGTCTTTCAGCAAGTACTTCTGCAATAAGCATGGCTTTTTTTGCAGGAAATGCAATTTGTCTAGTTTTTAATGTATTTCACCTTGAGATGCAGCATGGAGCTGAACAGTTTCATCTTTATGTTGCAGAGAGGCTCCATCTGAGGAAGCCTTGCATAAAAAGGAAACTGGTTGAGGAAAACTTCAGCTGCAGTCTGACGAGAGCAGAGTTCAGCTAAGGGTGAAAGTGAGGACTCGTATATGACAACTGCCTCTAACCCGTACATGACTGCACAGCTGAACTATTTATAACTTGTAACACAGTAGAAAGCCCTGCAGGCATACGACTACTTCTATATGTGTGTGTGTGTGTGAGCATTTGTAAAATTAATGTAGGGGACATGAATCCATCTCCAGAGCCACAACCTGGGGTCACACCTCTATTCTGAGGGGGAGATAACGTAAACCTCTTTAATGTAAATTGTTGCATTTTAATGTTTTGGGGTGGGGGCTGCAGAGAGGTTTCGAGGAATTGAATGGAAGTCATGTGGCGTCTGCTGAACTCATGGAAACATGACTCTGTTTGTGTGTGTTTGTGTGTGTGATGTGGTGGAAACCTGGCCTGTGTGACGGGAGTTCCCAGGAAACCAGACCAAGCAGCATTTGAATGTACACACACACACACACCAGGGTGTGCTCTCATACAGGCTATATGACCTTCCATCTTTAAAAAAACCAATAAATAAATAAATGGATTCCCCAGCCAGGAGAGACTCTTATACATCCTGTTTGTTCACCGCTTCTAAAAACCATCCACTCAATAAATCAACCTTTCAGGTCAGCGCTTTGGAAAACGTGCACACTCTTCATATTGCAAGAATGCAGCCACGCAAACACACTTTGGTCCCGCACGTTTCGGAACTCGGGTAAAACGGTTAGGGACAGGCTGAGCGTCCTCCTGTGACCCCAACATGCACGCTGCTTCTGCACCGTAGCTGTAAATAGAAACACTTTGAGCTCGCTGGCCAAGCAGTCGGACCAACAAACGGACGTGTCGGTAAGCGAGTGGCTGGTTGGTTCGGTGACCCTGTGAACATGGCGTGGCCTCTGGTGGGCAGCTTGCAACGCTAAAAACCAGGTGGAAAGACCTGGGAATGGATTTAGGGGCTTTCGTTGAGAGCTGTCAATTTTTATTTATATTTATTTCTAAGAAAAGATCAAGTTCAAATGTAATAAAAAGAAAAAATCTTTCTGAAGTGGATTGTCCTTGTTTATGGAAGTCGTATCAAATTTCCTGATTTGAATTCCATCCATCCATTATCTTTACCCGCTTCTTCCTTTTTGGGTTATGGGGATCATTGGTGCCCATACCCAGCAGTCACAGTGCGAGAGGTAGGGGACACCCTGGACATGTCTCCAGTCCATCACAGGGACACATAGAGACAAATGAGACAAACAACTATTCACTCTGTCACTCACACCCAGAGACAATTTAGAATTACCAATCAGTGTACCATACCATGCCATAAACAACATACCATACCACACCATGCCATACAATACCATGCCATACCATGTCGTAAACAACATACCATACCACACCATGCCATAAACAACATACCATACCACACCATGCTATACAATAATAATAATAATAATAATAATAATTAATTCAATTTATAACGCACTTTTCATTACTGAAAATCTCAAAGTGCTACACATATATTGAATGCTACACACATTCATAAACCGGTGGCGGCAGACTACCATGCAAGGTGCTTTCCAGTCCTACCGGGAGCAACTCAGGGTTAAGTGTCTTGCCCAAGGACACAACGACACATGGTGCGGGTCCCGGGAGTCGAACCGCCAACTTTCCGATCGGGAGACGACTGCCATTACCACTACACCACGGCCGCCCTGCCATGCCATAAACAACATATCATACCACACCATGCCATACAATACCATACCATGCCATAAACAACATATCACACCATGCCATACAATACTATACTACACCATACCATGCCATGAACAACATACCATACCATGCCATGAACAACACCACACCATGCCATACAATACCATACCACACCATACCATACCATGCCATAAACAACATACCATGCCATACAATACCATACCATGCCATAAACAACATACCATACCAACCATACCATACCATACCATGCCATAAACAACATACTATACCACACCATGCCATACAATACCATACCATGCCATTAACAACATACCATACCAACCATACCATACCATGCCATAAACAACATATCATACCACACCATGCCATACAATACCATACCATACCATGCCATAAACAACATACCATACCAACCATACCACACCATGCCATACAATACCATACCATGCCATAAACAACATACCATACCACACCATGCCATACAATACCATACAATACCATACCATACCATGCCATAAACAACATACCATACCACACCATGCCATACAACCACACCATACCATGCCATAAACAACATACCATACAACATACCATACTACAACATACCATACCACACCATGCCATACAATAACATACCATACAATATCATACACTGAAAAAAATAGAATTGAGGGGTCTTTGATTTTGCACAAACAAAATAAGTCATGTCTACACAACAGTCATGTCTCTTGTATTTACACGATAGAATAAAGAACCATTTACTTAATTATCAACAATAATGAAACTACTAATTTTTCTTATGTTGGTTTAACATAATTATATTAGATTACTAAAATCATTGTAATCATGTTTTATCATTACCGGAAATGATGCAATACATCAAAAGACTATCAAGCATGATTGGACAAAAAAAAGAGCTGTCTTTTGAATCTTAACCAATCAGAAGCCAAACAAGATCATATCCGCCCAGTTTCTTCTGACTACTCAGCGACAAGAACAGTTGCAAGACAAATCTTTGGAGGAACACCGATTACCGGTAGGTAAGTGATCTCAAAAAATTTTTTATAGTTGAAAATGTTTCCACACGATTATTGTGCTGTATGAAAACTCATAGTTAAACTGTCTGCATGTTATTCTTTGGTTTTCACATTGCTAGCTATTCAACCGAATTATTACCGGAGTAAATCTTTTTTTTTTTTTTTTTTACCAGAGCAATACTACTGGAGTATTTTTTTTTTTAATTTTTAATTAATTTATTTTTTACCAGAGCAACCAAATTACTACCGGAGTAAATTATTATTTTTTTTTACCAGAGCAACCCAATTACTACTGGAGTAAATAATTTTTTCTCTAAACTCTTAAAAATACATAATTTTTTCAATAGCTTTAGGTAAGACTCAATGTAAAGTGTTTACAAATTTGGGTTATAGAACAGATGTAAATTATTTATGGCTTCTAATTGCTTTTTTATTAATTTTTGTAAGCCAAGAAGATTTAGTATTTTTTTTTAAATTAGGTTTGTAATGTTCCTTCCAAACTTTAGCATCCATGAATTTTATGCTGATGGCAGAAATTTGTCAGGACATTGAGTTTTGGTACTCTGGTGAAGAGCTTCGTTTTTTTTTTGTATGTAAAGTTACCTGCTGGATTTTAAGTTATCTCACTCAAGGTTATCTTTGTGTCTTACAGGTTTAGGTGGTGCTGGTAATGTGGAGTGTAGGGGTGCTCTGAAAAAGTGTCAAGTAGGTCCAAGCTTTTGCATCAATACAAATTAAAACATCCCCATTTTGGACGTCTTAAACACTTTCCATGTACATACCTGCATTTGTATTTGCATACAGGAGACATGAAGTTGTTTGTGATGCACCGATCGTGGAGGCTTTTATGACAAGATGGCCTGGTCTACATTCAAGAGGTATGGCCTGACTCATAAAAGTTTTTTTGGATGCAGTGTTAATCTAAGATGTCTATAGGCACATTTACTTCACTGTTCACTTCGGCAACAGGAGTGATTGTGGCCTTCTTCCAGATGTTGAACATTTGAAGCTCAGTCCTTTGTGCTCATTTTTTTCAGATAAACGCTGAGTTTAAGAGAATTACCCCCATACCACTTCAAAGTTCTTCTCTCAACTGGATCTCCACTTTGACAACCTGATGAAGCTGTTCAAAAGAAGAGGACAGCTTGGACAAAAGCTTAGTCAAACTGAAAAGTTACATTTCACTGATTTAATGTCATGTTGATTACATGTTCAAAATGTTTTTAGAAATCTTACATACTTTTCTAAATCATTTTATCTTTTATATTAATATGTAAAAGAGCAACTTTTAAGCTGTAGTATTTCCCCTGTACAAAAATGTTTTTTAAACATTTGTTTAGACTATCACTATGTTATTACATAGTAATCAGTAATACGTGTGACAAATAACTGGTGAAAAAATTAGAACTGTTCATTTAAATAAAGCTTAATTGTTCAGCAGCACTCGCATTCTTTGTCTTTCTTGTCAAAGATCAGTTTCTTTTTTAGTTCTTCTTTTACATTAGAATGGTACCGGTATATAGATAACTTTACAAAATTACCGGGGTACCGGTAAGTAGGATTTAAAGCTCCACTGACATGTTCTTTTAACTTTTCAAAAAATGGCACAACATATATAAATATTAAGATAGACCTCTGACCGTTTTTGCTAAAATAATGTTAAATGAATGACAATTTCTCTCAAAATAGTTTAAAATTAGCGCCGTTTTTTTAGACCGTAAATCCGGATCTTCCGGTCACGTGTCAGCATTCCTGTTTGTGACGTCACGTCCGATACTGAACTCTGCTCAAACGACAAAAATATAGACGCATCCGTCGAATTTAGCCATTTAAAACTACATTATAGCGATTTGGCTTCGCTATAATGTAGTTTTAAATGGCTAAATTCGACGGATGCGTCTATATTTTTGTCGTTTGAGCAGAGTTCAGTATCGGACGTGACGTCAGAAACGGGAATGCTGACACGTGACCGGAAGATCCGGATTTACGGTCTAAACAAACGGCGCTAATTTTAAACTATTTTGAGAGAAATTTTCATTCATTTAACATTATTTTAGCAAAAACGGTCAGAGGTCTATCTTAATATTTATATATGTTGTGCCATTTTTTGAAAAGTTAAAAGAACATGTCAGTGGAGCTTTAAAGCTGTAACATGTGTTCCATTAACATGATAGCATCATGTTTGCATAACACAATTCCATTGAGTAATACTGGCAATCAAAAATAAGCTGGTTTTATTCATTATATTATTGTTGCTGAAACATAAAAAACATTCTTGATAATACATAATATATTTACATTATAGTAACAGATAAAATGTTTTTAATTTCAACTTAATATTTTAAAGTAATCTTATGTAAATAAAATATGTTGATTTGACAAGCTATAACTGTTTGAGGGAAAAAGGGAAAATATGTCAGTTTTATTTATTCGCATTGTGTGGGACGGATGTACACAATAAAATTAAGTAAGTTGAACAGCTTTTTTTTTTCAGTGTACAATACAATACCATACCAAACCAATTTATTTAAAAAGCACAAACAGCAACAAGGTCAACCAAAGTGCTATGAAGCAAAAACAAAACAAGGAAAGGACACAGGATAAAAAATGCATAGAGCCACAGAGATAATGATAAGACCTAAATGACTAACATTATAGAATACAGACAAGTTAAAATTGACTCACACAATGTCAAAATCCAGGGAATAAAAATGTGTTTTTAAACATGACTTAACAACAGGGAGAGAGGGAGCCTGTCTGACATGCAATGGTAACTCATTCCACAGTTTTGGACCTGCAACAGAGAAAGTCCTGTCATCCCTGAGCTTAAAACGAGTGCCTGGAACTGATTAAAGCATCTGGTCTCAGAGAGCGCTGTGGGACATATTGCTGCAGCAGATCAGCGAGATAAGAGGGGGCAGAACTTTTCAGATATTTAAAACAGTACAGAAAGATTTTAATAATTTGAACCAATTGTAAACGTGCAAAAAGAAGCACATTGCAGTAATTAAGCCTGGATGTTATGAAAGCATGTATTACTGTCTCAAGATTACTTTTGAACAGTATGAGCTTCAATTTAGACAGTTGTCGTAAATGAAAAAATAAATAGTATTTAACAACCGTGTTCTGTCTTCTTCTAAAGCCATCCAGCCCTTGATGTCAACCAGGCAGTCAAGAAGAATTGGATAGAAAGTGCACCAGTATGTTTCAGATGAAAGTAAATTTGAGCCATCAGTGTAAAAATGAAAAGGTATACAGTGTTTATGAAAAATAGAACCTAGTGGCAGCAGGTATAAAGAAATAAAGGAGGACCGAGAATGGACCCCTGTGGTACCCCCACCAAAGAGCTGATGATGTTGAAATAAAAACCTTGAAGTTGACACAAAAGGTTCTGTCGGAGAGGTAGGACCTAAATAGTTTGAAAGTCAACCCCGTGATGACCACCCACTGCTCCAGCCTAGAAAGGAGGATCTCATGGTCAGTGGTGTCAAAAGCAGATGTGAGGTCCAGTAGGACAAGAAGCACAGAGTCACCTGCATCTGTGGCTGTGAAGAGGTCATTAAAAACCTTCAATAGAGCAGTCTCAGTGATGTGGAGAGATTTGAAGCCTGATTGGAACACCTCTAAAATAGAGTGATCATCCAGGAAACATTTGAACCATCCAGATGACCCGACTGAGAATAATTGGATTTGGTACTTGGATGATTGAGCATGAACGTTGTTGATTTGAACTGGGAATCAACTATTTTTTTCTAATAGCTTGGAAACAAATGGGAGTCTAGAGACAGACCTAATGTTGGACACCACTGATGGGTCAAGGCTACGTTTTTTTTTTCAGCAGAGGTTAAAAAGCATGTTTTTGGTCTGTGCAAGGAAACCAGAGTACCCGGAGAAAACTCGTGCATGCATGGAGAGAAGATGCAAACTCCACCCAAAAAGGTCTTTGACCAGGATTCAATCTTTCTCACTGAGAGGTGGCACCTCTGCCAACTGTGCCACCTGATTTGAATTCCATCCATCCATCCATCCATCCATCCATCCATCCATTAGCTTTACTAGCTTTTTCCTTTTTGTGTTGCAGGGGTCGCCGGTGCCCATGTCCAGCAGTCACTGTGCGAGAGGCGGTGGACACCCATGACAGCTCTCCAGTCCATCACAGGGGCACATAGAAACAAACAAGACAAACAATTCACTCTCTCACTCTCACCTAGGGACAAGTTGTAGTTACCAATCAGCCTAACATGCTTGTATTTGGTCTGTGGGAGGAAACCGGAGTACCCTGGAGAAAACCCACTCATGCACGGACTGAACATGCAAACTCCACCCAGAAAGGTCCCATGGACCGGGTTTTGAACCAGGGTAACCTGCTCACTGAGAGGCGGCAGCTCTACTAACTGCACCACCGTGCTGCCCTGATTTGAATTCCAATAATTAAAATGTTTTAAAATTGTTTTAATGTTTCAGTTTTAGTTATTTAATAGGTTTGTTTACAGGCGCTATTTACATATTTTTTCCTCATTCATTTTAATGAAAATCTCTTCAAATCCTTGAAAATAAAAATGAATCTACCTCAGCAAACTTAGCTCATTTTAAACTTTTTAACTAGAATTAACAAAAAGGAGCCATTCAGCTCTCAGAAGAAGTCCTCACTCGTTCTTCTGGTCCCTGTAGACCCAAACTTTACACTTTTCAGTTCAAAAACTTCTTATTTCGCAAATGAGAGCCTAAAAGGCAGAGACGAATAGCCCATTAGTAAATTAGATGTAGAATTAAAAGAATAAAGACAGTAACAAACATTTAGGTGGGAACTTTATGGGTTCATTTATTTTGATTTTTATCTGACATCTAAAGTGGAAAGTTTACCAGCTGTTAAGTTCTCGTATGATGTTGATATTTTCAGATGAACAGCCTGAGCTGTTTAAAAAAAATTCACAAACGTTAAACTCCAGACTGAGTTTCAGCTTTTGAAATTCTTTTTGCATCTCGTCTCGTCCCTTTGCCCTCCGGTGTTTAGCTCTCCCTCTGCTCTTCATCTTATCTTTCCCTCCGCCTCTGTCCATTTTTCACGACTCGCTGTTTCACCAAACCACCGCAGTTCTCTTCTGGTTCTATAAGAACCAGATTTCTGACCCGGTCTGCCCTCGGCCCTGAACTCTTCTCTTCAGTTCACCCGTTGTCGTTCCAGGCACATGTTTCCAGAAGTTACCAGAATAAAAGCTACAAATGAGTCAGCTGTTACTGATTTTCTCAAGTGAATCGAAAATTGATTAATCAGTTCACAGTTAAAGATTAAGTGGGGATAATTTATCAATCAAACCACATGAAACAGTTGTTGCTTCATCAGCACAAAAACAACTTTTGAGCTACTTCTAAATCAAAAAGCTGTCCACAGTTATAATCAAAAGCAGAGCTTTATCAACCCCGTCTATTACTAGTTATAGTTAAACATCACGTATCAACTACTACCGTACATTATTTTTAATCATTTGCAGTCACGGTTTTCATTTCTTGTGACACTTGAGGCTAAATATGTTAGTGGTGATGATATTTTAATTGATTTTATTATTGATTTTAGTTGTTTTTTCTCATTGATTTTACTTGATTTTATCACTTGTTTTTATTTGATCTTTGATTTTAGTTGCACTTTGTAGCACTTTGAGATTTTTGTTAATGAAAAGTGTGTTATAAATTAAATTCATTATTATTATTATTATTATTATTATTATTATTATTATTATTATTATTATTATTATTATTTAGAGAGAGTCACTTGGTGTTTCTCAACAGCTTTAGGAGACATTGATCAAAGACACAAATATTTTATTTAATGTTTTGACAGTTTCAAGCTGAACCGCGGGCCTTTTGGATCAGTTCTGGTGACTATATTGAATATGAAGAATTCAGGTTTATTGGATTGTTTTAATGTTAAAGTGAATTCATATCAATTCAGTTGATTTATATAGCGCCAAGTCAAAACCAACTCATGTTGGTCAAAACAGAAGTCATCTCAGGGCACTGAACAGAAATATTCATATACATAAAAAGTAAGTTAATAATTATTTATCTGAGGAGCAAACTGCTTTGAGTTTAACTCCATCACAGAACTCTCGTCTTGAGCAAACATGAAGGCGACAGTGGAAAGGAAAAACTCCCTCATGAGGTTTAAAAAAAAAACTTTAGCAGAACAAGCGCAGGACAAGTGGCCATCTGCTTCAACTGGCTGGGTTTGAGAAGAACGGATACACAATGGCAGGTCAAGAATCCCATGTTAAGATAGAAATAGTATCAAATGAAAACTATTCAGTTGTAAACATTCATTTCAAGAAATGTGGTAAATTTGTCCTCTAGTAGTCTAAGTCTATACGGCAGCATAACAAGCCAACCCTAACAATAAAATTTATCACAAAGGAAAGTCTTAAAACTGGACAATGTGTCAGGCAGAATCTGGAAGTTGGTTCCACAAGAGAGGAGCCTGATAACTGAAGGATCTTCCTCCCGTTCTGCTTTTGGAAACTCTAGGAACCACAAGTAAACCTGTAGGTTGAGAGCGAAGTGCTCCGTTAGGAAAATATGGAACAATAAGATCTCTACTATAAGATGGATCTAGGTTGTTGAGGGCTTTGTAGGTTGGAAGTAAGATTTTGAATTAAATTCTGGATTTGACAGGGAGCCACTGGAGATAAGCTAAAACTGGAGAGATATGATCTCTCCCAGTAACTCCAGTTAAGACTCTTGTAGCAGCATTTTAGATCAACTGAAGACTTTTTAAAGAATTATTTGGACACCCAGATAACAAACCATTGCAATAGTCCAGTCTAGACGTGACAAATGCATGAACCAATTTTTCTGAACTCACAAATTAATTCATATGCTTTTTGTTACATACCACCAAGGTTTTAATACAACTTGCAAAAATAAATCACTGAATGGACTTCTATACATTATTAACTGCTGCAGGTAATCAACAACATCAATCCCAAAATGACTACAGTATAACTCAGTCACTTTTATAGATAATGAGCTAAGATTAGTTATGGTAGTACCGTAGCTGAGAGTCATCACCAACAAATTCTGTAGCTGCTAACACATTTCATGAAATCTCTTTGTCCAATATCATTTGACCAAAAATAACTACAACTCTGTTATTTCTCATCACACAGTTGTTATAATAGAAAACTCTGCCATTTGCTGTTGGTTTAGCCTTTTTTTTTGTGAACAAGTAAAATAAAAGCCCGGGGAAAAAAAGAAAAAAAGTTGACTGCGACGTCTTGTACATTTCAAGGCTGCATTTAATTTATTCTTCATTTAAAAGCGAAAACTGCAGTTTCACAACAGCTTTTAGAAAATACATTATCATGTATGTATTAAAAGCATTCAGTGAAAACACTGAATTAAAACTGTCAGATTTTTTTTCCCATTGGTTCAACACCTGAAATGTATTATGCAATCATCTTTAAGTGATTTGAGAAGCTGAGGCATCTGGGAAAACTTTAATCTGCAGCAGCTGTGTTTTACATTCGACGTGTTAATGAGTTGAACACGTGAACTATCTATACATGACACGTTCTTTACATGAGAGGTAAAACACAAACGCAGCTTTAAACTGTTTCCACAGCTGCACATCCTTATTCTGCTTTCTCTCTTTTCGTTAAACTTGAGGCCAAAAGTCAGGAAGAGGACATTTTATCCAGGCCTCGGGCTGTTTTCAAGATTCAGATCAGGCCCTTCCGTTGCAGAAGCTCTCGTGTTAACATTCAGGACCTAAAACAAAAAATATCTCAGAGGATGTAAAAAAAATAAATAAAAAATGAGGCATTAGAAAGTCTGCTGCCCAAAATGCAAATTCCTTTTTCCAACTAAGTTCAGTCAGTTCATCTGGGCAGTTTCTTTTGTTGCTGTTGTTGAGATGTTTCATCCTTCATCCAAAGGATTTCATCAGTCTGAGCAGCCACAGCAAACTGATATGGACCAACCAGTTTGCGGGTGATAAGATGGTTTCTGGAGTCCGCCCTCTCCCCTGTCTGGTCCTCCGTGGCAGCCATAGCCAAAGTGGTTCAAAACATCAAAGTTCATGCTCAATAATCGAGATTTAAAATAATCCAACAAAGTTAAGTTAGGTCCGCTGGATGTTATTTTTTTATTTAATAATTATGACGTTTCATGTTTCATCCAAAGGACTTCATCATGCCCTGACTGAACTTTGTTGGAAATTTTACCTGGATTATTGAGCATGAACTTTGATGTTTTGAATCAATTTGGCTATGGCTGCCACGGAGGACCAGACAGGGGAGAGGGCGGACTCCAGAAACCATTTTATCACTCGCAAACTGGTTGGTCCATATCAGTTTGCTGTGGCTGCTCAGACTGATGAAATCCTTTGGATGAAGGATGAAACATCTCAACAACAGCAACAAAAGAAACTGCCCAGATGAACTGACTGAACTTAGTTGGAAAAAGGAATTTGCATTTTGGGCAGCAGACTTTCTAATGCCTCATTTTTTATTTATTTTTTACATCCTCTGAGATATTTTTTGTTTTAGGTCCTGAATGTTAACACGAGAGCTTCTGCAACGGAAGGGCCTGATCTGAATCTTGAAAACAGCCCGAGGCCTGGATAAAATGTCCTCTTCCTGACTTTTGGCCTCAAGTTTAACGAAAAGAGAGAAAGCAGAATAAGGATGTGCAGCTGTGGAAACAGTTTAAAGCTGCGTTTGTGTTTTACCTCTCATGTAAAGAACGTGTCATGTATAGATAGTTCACGTGTTCAACTCATTAACACGTCGAATGTAAAACACAGCTGCTGCAGATTAAAGTTTTCCCAGATGCCTCAGCTTCTCAAATCACTTAAAGATGATTGCATAATACATTTCAGGTGTTGAACCAATGGGAAAAAAAATCTGACAGTTTTAATTCAGTGTTTTCACTGAATGCTTTTAATACATACATGATAATGTATTTTCTAAAAGCTGTTGTGAAACTGCAGTTTTCGCTTTTAAATGAAGAATAAATTAAATGCAGCCTTGACAAACAAACAAACAAACAAACAACAGGCAACACACACAATGAAGTACAAAAAATAGACATAAAAACATTGCTGATAATAAATAAAACGACCAAACACAGATCAGCTGGTGTTGAATGCAACAGAATAGTAATGGGTCTTTAAACGGGATTTGAAAACCGAGAAGAAGGGGGCCTGTCTGACAAGCAGAGGTAACTCGTTCCAGAGTCTTGGTCCTGCTACAGAGAAGGCCCAGTCACCTCTGTGTTTAAGACGAGTTCCTGGAACTGTTAAAAGTACCTGGTCCGCTGACCTCAAAGCACGTGGTGGGACATACGGCTGTAGCAAATCAGAGAGATAGGCGGGAGCGAGACTGTTCAGCAATTTGTAGACATACAGGAGAATTTTGAACTGGATTCAAAGAAGAACCAGTAGCCAGTGCAGGGAGGCCAAGAC